>JARJHM010000779.1:0-137500 GCA_033356055.1 Carex pumila | reverse complement strand
CTAACAAGTGCATTTGTTCCAGACCGAGAAAGCCAGTTCATAACACGGCATTAGAACTATTGTATGCTGTCCTTCAAGACCGTAGATAACCAAGTGCAGAGGAGTAAAAAGAAGTGAAATAAGAAGACAACTGACCTAGCCCAATAATAAGGAGTTCAATGATAAAGTAAAAGACTAGCCGAATAAGAAGTCTCAGTTGGAAAAGCAGTTCATTCTTGCGGAGCTTTTGAAACAGGGGAAAAGAAGTGACATCAGGTATTGAGTCATGCAATCAGGAAAAGAGATGCGTACTTCTTGTACTTCCTTTGTTTGTTCTATGAAAGAGAGGTTTTATTGGTAAATCCATCGCTTTCCATTCCAGTTCAAAGCAGTAAAGCCCAAATCAAGTAGTTCCGTATATGTTTATTCTTTTAGCAACTCTTCCTTTCCTTTCTTTTCAATAGCTCAGTTTAAAAGTTACTTTCTTTTGTTTGAACAAGACCACTTGCTTTATCAAGAAATAGTTCAGTTGGCAAAGCAGTGATTTCGGAATCAAATAAGTAAAAAGCAGCGTACCTCCCTTACTGACTTTGTTCTATTCTATTAAATAAAGGTTTTTCACATAAGTAAATAGTAGAATTTTTTATCCACTTCTCCACTAGATGAGATAAAAAACTGTAAAACAAAGACAATTCCCTATAGAAAAGCAGCGATTTCAAATGTCCAATTCCGAGCTTTTTCACCTAATAGCTCAGTTGATAGCTGTTATTTAGGAATTCCATAATCAAGTGTTTCTGGTTCACTTTCCTTCTCTCACTTTTTCTATTAACTAGCTTGCCCAGTCTCCTGCGCTTGTATCAACTCTTGTCTATCTTTTTTGCTCTGATTGACTTAGTGAACGGGCTCGCTCATAGGGAAAAGCTTTTATTTTATAAGTAGTCCGAAGCGGCGTGAGAAGAAAACAGACTAGCCTAATAAGAAGAAGTGTAATGCTTTTGTGAAAGAAAAGACCGTTTCAAGTTACTAAGTAGTAAAGGTTTTACAGTTCATGCTTTTTCGCTTTAACTACTCTGTTTTCTATTGATTCCGTATCTTAGACAGATTTCCTTGCTTGTGCCGAAACTATTCTTACTCTCTTTCTATCAAAATACAAGATTTGTTCAATCGATTTGCCTAGCTAGATAAAGTACTTTTTTTGCCCTATGGGCCTATCGCCTACGTTTGCTTTCCCTCTTTCCCGGAACTAGCTTTTACTGATAAGGAAAGGAAAGCGAAAGCCTAGTTACGATTTCCAAATATCTTAGTTAACCATAAACGAGATTTTACTTAAACCATTCCTATCTTTAGCGTTCCTTGCAAAAAAGAAAGACTATCCGTGCCTATTAAATAGCTTGGTTGTCCAGTTACAGACTTTTTCTCACTTACTCAGTCCCTTGCTTCTTCTATGAACTAGCTTCTTTTATTGGTCATTCCCTCGTTTGTTTATTCTAAAACAATCAACTAGAACAACAAGATTGCAAGAAAGAAACGTTGACTCGTAGTTCACTCGATTGGAAAACAAGGGAGAAGCAGTCAAACCTAGCTTACTAGCCTAAGAAACAGTTAATTTCTCATGTTCAATCCCGCTTCCTTTATAAACAAATACTCAGTTGGAATGAAATCCAGATCCAGTAAAATTGCAAACCCGATTTGCCGCCTAGAAAGTAGTTAACTCTCTTTCCCTTGCCTATCTGTGACAGATTTCCTTCCTTTTGCAACAAATAGTTAGGTTGATAGAAAAGCAGTGATTTCAAATGGGAAATCCCGAGCTGGATAGTTCTAGTTTTTTCTAGGAGAAGCAGTCTAATCAGGTTTGAGTGAGTCATTAAAGAAGTAAAGTGGTAAGACATCACCAGACAGGAAATACCTAGTTTATATAGAAAAAGCGGTTACATTCGTTTCATAAACAAAACCGTTCCTTAAGTAAAGCCGTTCTTGAAGTGCAAAGTCGTGAAAGGTAGAAGTTACATTCGTTTGTTCAATACTGGGCAAGTTCAAACTCGTTAAAAGCAGTCTCATTCCTTTGATCACTAAATCCTGGGCAGTTATCAGTAGTGAATGCTTTTGTTAAAAACCGTAAATAAAGTGCTTGATAGTGATAAGTTGTAAGGTTTGATTTATTTAATTCTCTCAGTCAAATCTTGTTTCTGGAATCAAGTATTCAAGCTCGGGATGCACGCAGTGAATTAAGCAAATGACTTTACTTCTTATCTTTTGATAGTTCTAGACCTAGCTTTAACAATTCTTGTATATAAGTTTTCCTACGATTTCATTCCTAACTTAGTCTATTCCATAGTTAGGTTGTCCAGTTAATTCTTTCTCGCTTGTTCTTTCTATTTGTGTGATTTATTGCTTGCGAAAGAGTAAGGAGTTTTCAAGCAACAGTTCAACCAAAGAAAGCAGCCTCTATACTTTATTTCTATAGAAGAATGTTAAAGTTCAAACCAGGCAAAAGCAGTGCTAAGCAGTCTAAGAAGGTGTGATTTAGGTAGGAAAGAAAGAAGAAGTGCAATTCTCATGCAAAAGACTAGCTGATTCCGCAGTTACATTTGTTTGTTCAAGACCGCAAAGCCTGTGAAGAGGAGTTATCAGTAGTTGATGGTGAAAAGCAAGCAGTTCATTCGAATGGTCTAGGGAAAAGAAGTTCATTCACAGTAGTCGATAGAATGAGCAATAGTGCCGTGAGAAAAAAGACTAGCCGAAGAAGCTCTAGCCGAAGAAGAAAAAGAAGTTACGGAAGAAAAAAAAAGAAAAAACAAGCCCTCTTGCATGAATTTATTTAAGTAAAGTAGGTAAAGACGAGTAGAATGAGCCAAAGCTAGTCCGCCATAAGCCCGCCCTGGGTTGCATTGAAGTTTTAGTATTGAAGGGAACACAGAAAAGAAACGCTTTGGTCTGCTGTCGTTCAATCAACTACTTTATTTTACCTAAATAAGCGTAAACTTACTTTAAGAGTAGAGCTAGCATCGAAGGAAAAAGAAGGAGACCTGGTAATAAAACCTTTCTTTATTTCTCTACGAGAGGAAAAACTCGCTTGAGAGCTAACCAACCATGTAGCTACCAGCCAACAAGCAAAACGAGTTCTCATTCACGGATAACTAAGCTTAAGGGACAAGGGAGAAAGACCGGTACTTGCTTCGCTTGACGTGACTGACCTTGGTTAGGTTACTACTTCGAATGCATATCTCGTGTAAACATACACAACGCCCATGCTTGCTTCTATACTTATTCCTCACAAAGAAATGCAGACTCACTATACCATATGTATTTTTCGGTTATCTTTTCATGCATACTTTGACTTTCCTTACCGTGCCAACTCTGCTATTCCTTGTATACCAAGCTACTTTGGCTACACCTAGCTCTAATAAACCTTGCCTATGAGCTATTTATAATAACTAAAAATCTTTGCATATGCCTAACAAGTCTATCCTGTGAATGCTTACACCAGTGATTGACTATTCTCCTAAACCCGTGCTAGCCTATCTTTGCTTGACCATGCATATTCTTAGCAGCCCTTGTTCCTAGTGCTATTCCTTGAATGCTTTTATCCGGTGCATACCTATCTTTCTAAACCCGTGACTTATCACACGCATACACCTGGACTTGACTTATCCGCAACTACTTATTATGCATCCCGGCGTAACTTACTTCTATCACGCATCCCTAGCCCGGGCATGCTTTCCACCTAGTCCTAAACGTTGACCTGTGTCAATAAGCATCTCTTGCCAACCAACTAGCGTTACAATATTTCTATACTTGCTTCGGAAATCACACACATACCACCGTGCACACTGTTTAAAGAAGGTTGCCCTTCTACCATCACCGTCTTTTCCTTCCTCCATACTCCTGAGACCAACTCAGCTACCCGGCCAAGGCCTCCTCTTTCTGACTCATGGTTTCTTCTAGCTTCTTGTCTAATTTCTCTTCTAATAAATTCATCTGTTTTTCTTGTCCTCCTTATAATTGCTCCATCCTACCCATCAGCTTCTCCATCGCCTCATCAAGCCTTTGATTTAATTGAATACCTACCGAAAAACTAGAACTATACTATATATGAGTTTAGGAAACCTACTTACTATTTATGAGTTGATGTACGAGTTTATGTCAACGAATAGGAAAAGTGGGGCTTGTGAGGAATCTAAGTAAGGCTTGGGATAGTCAATAGGTCAAACAGGTCACTCTCCTTGTCAACGAATGGCATAGGAAAAGCAGGTAACTCTCTTTGCTTTTTAGTAATTTTTGTTCCTGTAGCATTCCTTTATTTCCAATAGATATGTATGAGTTTTAATAGAAGTGACGGGACAGTAGGGGAAGTAGAATAGAGCTTATCTTGGGTCTTCAGGAAAGCCAAATAGATATGGAAAATATCACCAAACTATGACTTAAAGAGGAAATGAAGTAAAGAAAGACTAGTTCTTAGATCAAGTACAAGAATGAGTTGTTCCTGTCCTATAATATCTATAAGTTTCTTGATTGGAATTACTAAAGTATGCCTGGGTAGACTACTTTTTTGACTTTGAAAATGTTAGGATTAGTACACCAGTATTGGCATTTGAAGTAGTGAAAGTGTGCATTTACTGTAGGTGGTCAAGTCTAAGGAAAGTATCTATGTGTTTCTGCTTCTCTTTTTATAGGTACAGTAGGGAATTACCTGGCATAGGTCAAAAGTAGGTAAAGTTTCACGAAACTCTTAGAATATGACTTAGAAGAGGCCTTTTCATTACTTAGAATGTCTTCTTTGATTGTTACTAGGGAAGATACACAATAGATAATAGGGCAAGTAGGCTAAGCTACTGTTTATATAGCACTTTCTTTTCATAGATATGACTAGTAGTGACTTTATAGATGACTTTCTTGTGACTAGATCAAGTAGGTATTCGTTTCTTCAGTGAAGAAAGAGTAGGAGTAGTAAGTAGTAGGCAATGGGTGGGACTAGATCTTTGGGGATAGGTATGAGTCGGGCTAGGACAAGCAGGTAATAACCTATACTAGATAGATTCTCTCTTTGCGTAGGATACTAGTAGTGATGTATGAGTAGTCGGGCATGGAGTTGATGGAGGAAAAGTCGATCAATAGAGAAGAATTAGGACATGAATAAAGAAGGAAAATGAATGCATTAATATCATATCTCAGTTGTCTTTTCTTCTTAATAGGCACAGTCTAATAGGGCTAGGCTTAGTACTGTATAGGGAACATAGGCAGTATACGTTCATCTAGAACTTTCTTTCTGTGAATAGGAGTGAAATGTAATTGCTTTTATTGGATAATAGGGCTTGCTTAGGTCAAAGTCAATCAACTCATAGATATTGGCTAATTGAATAGGCGAGCGACATAGGCTTATCTCTCTTCTCTTCTCACTCTAATATCGGGAAGCAGGTTGGGTAACTCTTCTACTGAAAAAGGAGTTCTTCCTGGATATTCATATGTATAAGTTTCTTAACTCACTAGGGAAAGCTACCTGAACTAAAGTAGTAAATCAGCTTAGAGCTAGGTCACTTGGGTCTTATTCTTATCGGGAAGCAGGTCGCTCACTTGGGTAACTTTGAAATCATATGTCTTCGAGTCTGGTCTAACTAAGCTATGTAAAGCGACAGTATTATTTATTACTAAAGCTGAATCAATTTATTGTTTGGAACTTTGGCTTCGCGCGGACAATAATATCTACATACGCTTTCTCATTTTAGTCACCCTAGGCGTTCGTTGGCTTTACTGTATGTATGGTTGAACTCCACTCTTGATCTCCCTTTGGAGCAATTAAAGGAAACCATACCTCGAAACATAAACATAAACGAAGATCCAACTCCGGCGCATTAAGTACGATGGGTTCTTGACGGTGGGACTTTGACGAACTATCTCTTTCGTTGACTGCTGAGGTTAAAAGAATAACCCACTCACTAAAAGAACTCAGGAAAGAGAAAAAGAGGGGAAGAAACGTTTGGAGAGTTTTACGAAGAGGAGAGCAAGGAGGAAGAAAGCAGCAAAGGACATAGTTTCCCTAAGGCTGCCAGAATCCATCCAAGCGAGCAACGTTTTTGGAACTCCCCTTCTTAGCCTTCCCCAGCTTTCTGACTAGACAGTTGAGCCTCTCCCGATGTCCCTGTTTTCTTTCTTTCTTCTGTACTGTAACTGATCAGTAGACCTGTTTTGCCTATCAAAGATTTCTTTTCCAATGGCTTTTCTCTGACTTCTAGCCCTGCTTCCTATGAAATCCCAGCTTACCCAAGCCCTTGTGACTGGCAGTCTACTAGTTTGAGTTAGACTCCGTGAGTGAGGCTACTGTCCTCCCTATAATATTTATTTATTTCAAAGAAGTATTATTTCCCTTTTGTTCATACTTTCAATTTACCTAATAAAGTATGTCAAAAATATCATCTATTTCTTCAGTGAAAGAAAAAAGAAATTGGTATGCCACCACAAAATCAAAACTCACGAAGAAAGCACCGATAAGGTTTTAGTAAGTCTTTGTCGTCCTACTTGGAAACTGCCGATTCGAACAGCTAGTCAATAATAAAATTGAAACTCTCGTTCCATTGAGCTACTGAGGGGGATTGGCTAGAGAAAGATGGACTGCTTTCGTCATGTCAACTTATCCCTGAAAGAAGTTCTATCTAGAAAGGAAATTACTTCCGCTTTGCCATTCCTTTCGTACTGAACTTAACACAAGCAAACCTCTTACCTTCTACTCGTTAAGTCCTATCCGTATCCATTGAATTTGTTGAAGCACATCAACTCGGGTATTTTCCACCCGTACTACGACATTTGCTGATCTTCCTGTAGCTTAAGGAATGAATTCAAGTTTCGATCTTCCTTCCTTGTTACTTACCTAGCCAACTACTCCTTTACCTCACAAGCCTACTTTACATATCATGCATAAACCTTGCAGACAACTTTCTTTACCTATTCTTATTAATCACATACTCCTTTTTATTAGCTTACTCGTGTAAATAGACCTATCCATATGCCCATACCCTATTCTTAGCAGAAACCCTAAATACCTATACTACTGCAACGTTGCTTCTCCTAGTGCATAGTATGACTGACGAAACTTCCTTGTGCCTTGAACCTTACACAGAACAGATAGATGATGCCTGCCAATGCTAAGCACTCCACTACTAAACGTTAAAGCAGTCAGTTCAAATAAAATCAATGACTATTCATGAAATGAATGATGGATGCGGGTAAGGGACCAGCAACTCAAGCTTCAGACAGACGTCCTATTGACGAAGGAAGCCAATTGACTCGTATATGAAAGAAAGGCGGGGAAGATCCAAAGACAGAGAGGGAATGCAAGCAAGAGTACACCTCTCTGAAATGCATCCAACAAGGTTTTTATCATTTTGAATAGAATAGGGTTTAGGAAGATCAGCAATTCGGAACTTGCTGGATAGTCGTAAATTATTCAATTGTCAATTTTGCACTTAAAAAACTGAAACTATTCACTTTATTGATTAGGCGTATCAGAGTGAAAGGTGGTATTCAAGCTTTCGAGTAGCGGCTTCCATCCCCAAAGGTGTGTCAGCACCTCGTTATCCCGAATGAATCACACGAAGACTTGTTAGCCACCGAGCAGAGCTAACTCACAAATCCCGAAAAAAAATACATGTTTCCTCTTGTTTACCCTTCTCCCATTTTGCATGGTTAGCAAAACAAGTAATAGTACTAATAGCATGTCACAGAAAATCAGAATTCACCTGGAGCATATTGAATATCTAAATAGCAATATCCCTCTGACACTCTTTCCTAGAATCCATTTTCGAAACTGGAAAAAGCCTTTCCAGATTCTAGTTGAGCGGCATCCACATGATCAGAAAGCAGTGACGAAGGCTCAGGTCAAAGTGCGTTCATGCAAAGAGCGGAAATGCCGACAACAGCTTTTTATGAACCTGAATGGAATACCCCAGGTCAATAGAGCGTCGGGAATCTCATCTCTTGATCAACTCTATCTAGAAGTAGGCCGCGTTGGTTTGTTTTTTTTTGGGAGTAGTAAATTGAAACTTGACTTCAAAAAGTCCATTGTTTGGAAATGTGTCAAGAAAGAGATAGGAACATCTGAGTTTGGTAGACAAAGCGAACCAAGTAGATAAACAGTTTGAAATCAACGCCCTTGTTTATTCAAAAAGAACAGACTCTGGCGCACAACTATGGCTTCGATTGACGGATTCCAACCAAGGAGTTGAATTTCCACCAGGTGCCAAGCAAGCCCTCTCTTCTATATGGGCACGGAAAAAGGCTACCCAGCTACTTCTTTTGAGCAAACCGAATGTTCTATCCCTACTTCCCAGCCAACTTTCTTTGGAGAGGGGCCAAGGTGAGACTTTTCCCGCTATTCATATTAGTAAACGGTTGATAGGGCTAGTCCACGCAAGAAAAGCTTTTTCAGTTAGTATGAGGGCTTTTATTTCTACGATTACAGGCCACACGTAGGTGATCAGAATTTCGTTTACTTGCTTATATCCGCTTACTTACGCCGACTCCTTTTTGAGTCAACCATCCTTCCCCCGTAAAAACAGGCATACCCTGCGATTCCCGAGACCTCTAGTTTGTATGAAAAAAGTATGATTCCCCTAGTCATTAACCACTCATTTCCCCATAATAGGTGACCCTTTGTCTCCCCTACTCTTCCATCTAGTTGCTGATTGTTTGAATAAAATATTGATTAAAGGTAGGCAAGCTGGTCGGTGTAGAGGGCTTGGACCCACCCCGAATAGACATGAGAATATGGCGGGTACTGAGCGAAAGCATTTTCTTGTGGATGATGTCATGAGGGAGGAGTGGATTTGCTCAGGTTAGGTGTGCTCTTCCTGGCTCGTCTCTGGCTCTACACATTAGTAGTGTAGAGCTCGTGCCGTAGTCACTCGCTGGGTCGAAAGCATGAATTCTTTTTTGAACAAGTATGTCAAGAAGAAAGCTACGTTGGGTGAATTTGTAGAACTTTTTGATGCTGCATTTAGGAGAATTTGGGAACGAGAGCATGAATCTGATCATGAGTGCAAGTAGAAAACACCAAATCTTAGAACTGCTCTACCGATGGAGAAACAATTCCGGGACAGTTATACAAATGTCATGTTAGGTCCAAAAGGATTTTTTGAATTGCGTTAATTTGCAATGCAAGTTTTCTGTTGAGCTAGATGGGATTTCTTTCTATACTGTCACTTACTTTTATATTGGGAGGACTGTTGAGGTAGTGTCCTATAACCGAGAAGAAAAGGAGGTTAAGTGCGTATGTGGGCTGTTTGAGTGTATGGGGATTATTTGCTGTCATTGTGTACAGACAGGTGTTGAAGCATGAAAACATAATTTCTATCGATGCAAAATACATTGTGGATCGTTGGAGAAAGGATATCCGTAGGTTAGACTTGATGCTTCCAGGCTCGATATGCTAAGATCCAGCTGAACTGAGCAGGTAAGTGTTCATATTCTTAATTATTTGAACTAGTATAGTTAGTTACTTTAGTAGGTATTCTTACTCCTTTTTGTAGTTTTCAAATTAATCAATGCACTAACTAGAAAGAGTATTCAATTTTTTTCTTATTTGTTATTTCATTTTTTATTAATACTTTGTAATCATATATAATCCTTAGCTTCCTAACATCTATTTGCATTGTTTTCCTTTTAGGTTTCATGAGTTGTTGAAAGCTGCCAACCCAATTATCGAAGACCTCCTTGCATTTGGGTCTGTTGATGAAGATGTTCAAAGTGAGGTTCTCAATGGTTTAGAAGGAAGGGACCAAATATGCGGTAAGTTTTTTGATTGAAAACTGATGCTTTATTTTGATAAAACATGACTGGAATGCCTTGTAATGTAGGTATTACTGATCAAGATAAAAATGATACTTTTGTTAATTCTAGAGACATAGAAAATTCTGCGCGAAGAGCTAGGGGAAGACACGAAATCTAGCAAGTGTATGTAGCAGGAGCGAAGCCACTCGACTGGTTGGAAGATTATGGCCCCGTTACTATTGATTGGAAAAATAAAGCTGTCTCTCTCAAAGGGATAAACCATTCAAGGAGAGAGAGGAGCAGGCAACAATAGCTATGTGTGATGTAGTAGAGTTGGAGAAGGAACTTAAATCAGGTAGTGAGATACTGGTAGCCCACATTATGGCAGTGCAGTGCCAGCAGGTGGTTGCCAGTGAGAAACCAGAAGAGCTCCAACCTGTGATTGATCAATTTGCTGATGTGTTTGCACAGCCTACATCGTTGCCACCTAAGAGATATTGTGACCATCATATACCGTTGGTACCGGGGGCTCAGCCAGTTCATTTTAGGCCGTACCGGGACACCTATTTCCAGAAAATGGAATTGGAGAAAATAATCGAAGAAATGCTAAAAAGCTCAATTATTAGACCCTCCTCTAGTCCCTTCGCATCGCCTGCTCGTTACGTTAAGAAGAAAGACGGAACGTGGAGGCTATTTATCGATTATCGCAAGCTAAATTCACTGACAGTGAAGAACAAATATCCAATCCCGATAATTGACGACCTGTTAGATGAATTGAATGGAGCGAAGTGTTTCTCTAAACTCGATTTGAGGTCAGGGTATCATCAGATAAGAATGCATGAAGAGGATATTCATAAAACAGCTTTGATTTCCTGGTCATTTTGAGTGAAAAGTGATGCCTGGCAGGTTTAACTAATGCCCCAGCCACATTTCAGTGCTTAATGAATGATGTGAAAAAGCCATACTAAGCAACTGTTCCGGTTAAATACCCTTTTAATCCCATTCCCAATGGCCTGTATCAGAAACAGAAAGACCTGGATCAAAAGTAAAAGTTTGCAAAATGGCTACATCCTTAGCCTTTTATACAATCCACATAACCTGCTAGCCCCTCCGCTTAGAGGAATTAACATGTTGCCTTTATTCCAAATCTGAGCCACAGTCAGAGTAGTTTCTCTCAACGCTTTTGCAAAGAGATGGGGGAACTTTATAGCAAGACTGGCATGCCCATACCTGGTATCATGCCAAAACAAAGTACCATTACCCTTACCAACAATCCTGATCATTCCTAATCCTTCAAAAGGAGCCAACAACCAAGAACATACTTGTAGGGTAAACCATCAATACCTTTCTGACGAGAAACACACAAACCATGCCTACAAACAATTCCCCGAAACTCAAAATACAAACATGAACCAAAATACTCACCGCTGTCAGCACAAGGGAAGCCCAAGGAAGCCAGGTCGACTAGATATTTGGCTGGATATTATGACCCCCAGTCTTTGACCTCAGCTACCTATGCCAACTATTCCTAGCATATCTCCGTTCATACCTATTCTTCACATGCCTGTCTATGCCAACAACTAGCTATCCAGATGCCTGTCCTTAATAAACAGATGCTGGTTTATAAACCGTGTCAATACCTATCTCGTCTGTACCAAGCTCCTGCTGCTAAACACCTATAAAAATTTAAGACTCCTCCTGTGCTAAAGCGCTCTTTCTTTCCTACTTGCCAACTCAAACCCTAAATTCAGGTGCATTTTAAAAAATATATCACCCCACATTCCTAGTGGAGTTTGAATTGGAGGGAAAGTAGAAAATGCCCCTACCTAACCTAATATTATCTCCCACAACGTTTTCACAGAAAATGATTTGAAGTGATGTCCCTAGTGTTAGTTCTCCTGTGTTTGCCTTCCTTCGTCTTTCCCATGCTTGCAGGAAAAGCACTTGCAAGTAAGTCGGATAAGCTCCGAGCTCTCTGGATAAGTAAGTCCTTCCTTCAGAAAGTTCAGTAAATAGTCGTTCCGGAAGTGCTTAATGTGAGTTTGATTCTAGCGTATGCTCAGCAGCTCCTACACATTCTTCTCAGTTAACCCGCGTGGTAAGTTTTCTTCTTCTTCCTCTCAGGGCAGGGCTGGTGGGTCGCACTAGGGTTACGGTTCTCTCTCTGATTTAGGCTTTGGTTTAGGTAAATTTCTGTGATAGGTCGCTGGATGTAAATAGCTGCATATACCATATTAATGAGGAGTTCGGCTAGTGAGTCTATTGAGTGAGTAATTCTTATTTCTTATTAAATAGAATGGGTTGTATTTGCCAGTGAAGTGACTTGTTCTAGAATCAACTTTGAGTCTACGCTCAGACAAAAAGAATTGAAGTGGAAAGGAAATCTCTACTAGAAATTCAGAATAGTTAATGAAATGAGAAAAGTTAATGAATATCATATATAGTTTAGTCAATGAAGTTAACAAATATATAGTGTAGTTTTGTTAAGGTTCAGAAGAATAAGTAAATGAGAAAATGAACAAGAAATGAAGAGGCAACTGAAAGTGTAAAAGAGAGCCAACGAAGCCATCGGAATGACTTTTTTGCAAATCTGAAAAGGGAATGACATTTTGTTTTTTTCCAATAGAGCTTTTTTCATTTTAGACTTGGATTACCAGTCGTTCTAATCCACATTTTATATACCCAGTGACTACTTTCATTTCAGCCTTGAAGACTTCACTGAACTTTGGTTGAGGACGCAGGGGGACTGGGACCACCGATGGATGACTCTCACTGAGATTGATGCATCTTCGAAACATGGATGTTTTGATGTCTCATTTCATACGCGAACCACTCTTTCCACTGTACCAAAAGCAAGGCATGAGGTTGGAGACTCTGCTAAGGAGGTCAAGACCCGCGTGAAATAGACCCTTTTCTTCTCTGCAGCAAAGGACTCCGTCCAAATTTATAATCGATCAGCCGCGCACTCTTATCTTCTCCATTCTCTCGTCGTTCGTCAAAAGCTCTTCATTCATCTGTCCTTTCTCATTCAATTACGGGTCTTTCGCATTCATGCAGGAATGATGGAAGATCAACATAAAGCTTCCATATGGAAATCGGCCAGTCAAGAAGAAGCAAATGCGTGGAAATAGAAGCTTTTGATGAGAGGCCCGGGCTACGAAAGATATCTCAATTTGTTGTTACACGGCCTTTCCCGTATTTCCAACTACGGAAAATCTTTCTTTCTGTGATCTTCCCGTACAGCTTCTTTTCCCGGGTATATCGCTGCTGCTATTGATCAAATAACTTGCTTGGTTGGTTGTTTGCACTGCTTTTGCAATTGGGGATTGAAGGGCTTGCCTTCCTGGCTGGGTTTCTGTATCGGATTCAGCCGACCTTGTCAACTCTGTTCCAAGCCTAAGTTAAGCTCATAGCCGTTAGCATCATTCTGTTTGTATAGACTTTTGACGCATGGTCGGCTAGCTAAAGGTCAGCCTCGGTATTAGTGGATACAAACCTCTTAAAATTATGCCATTCTTTTGAATGTGGATGGAGATCGACGATGGTTAGGCAGGGTGCACCCAAAAAAGAAGGAGTTGCTTGGGAACTATCGGCCGGTTAAAGCAGAGGCAAGAAGCCGGACATGGTAACATACTCTCTAATGAAGTAAGTATTCCTAAGCGACGCCACTATGTGGAAATCCGTTATATTGAGCGCCCGTTCCTCATTCCCCGGCAACAGGAAATCGACCTATTCATTGATAGATCACTCCCTGCTTTCGTGCCTAGAACTCTATAATCAGAAGACGACCTCCTGCTAAAAGCTGCCACAATCTCCTCTAATCCCTAACTCAATTCGACCTTTTCCACTCAAGATGCTTGGTTATAGCTACTTCTAATCCACAAGTACTTATTGCAGAATTGAACTAGCAAGCCTATTCGCCAGCCTATGACCTAGTAGCGAAGTTACCAGAGAGAGAAGCTCTCGACTTACCCACCTATGTATTCTTACTGCTACACTACCTCCACTACTCATAGTCGATCAGTTCAGTGGCAGGATCGCTCCCAAGAGAACATATTATGAAATGAAGCATATTAGTTTTTTTAGTTAGTCAAGTCAATAGCTTCTTTATTATTGATGTAGAAATCTAGACTCTGAAAAGCTTATTATTGATGTAGAAATCTAGAAAGTCCTCTCTGAAAGGAGTCAGAGCTGCTTTGGTCTACCGCCAATAAGAAAATCAGATTGAGAAGTTCACTGGAGTGTGCCTGGGAATCAGCTTCCTTTTGATGTGCCCTTCCCCGGGTGTTTCTGGCAAGGATGCGTGATAGAACTCTTGGTAGGATTTGGTGTGGACATACTGTGTGTAGACCCATATGTTTTGCCTTCCCATGACAATGCGTATATACAGTTGTGATTAGCGATGTGGCCAACTTACGCGGGACCTGACACGTCTTTTCTGAGAACAGGGATTTGCCAAATCATGACGAGTTTTCCTCTATGTGCTTTCCTTTGTTTGATCTGAAAGAAGCGAGGATAATATCTAAGAGTTTGACTTTCTTTCAAATAGATATGAGTAGGTAAAGTCGTCCTATACTAGGTAAGAGTTTATTTATGTCTTTGTGAATAGATTGGAATTACGTTTGTCTTTGGTCTAACTATACTATCTATGTGTTTTGTCTTTTCATGTCTGTATAATATGTATGAGTAGTAGAATGACCTTTGCTTTTCATTCCTCCTTGCTTTACGGCTGGCTGTTGTTTGTTTGCTGATTGAAGGGAGGTATGGTAATTCGCGGATTCCCACCAGGTTTTGCTTTCCTGGTGGCGATGACACTAGCAATTCCAGTTAATTAGCGGATCGACATAATATCATATATAGGTTAGTAGTTTAAATAGTAAGCACAGCTTTTGACGGAGAATAAAATATCATACATATATAGTGTTATAGTGTGAATCTATTAGTTTTGTGTAGTATATATATAGGCGGCTTCACAAAGAAAAGTCCAAGCCTGGCTGGAAGAGTCTTAAAAAAAAAGGAATTGTATCTAATTATGGAATTTACTCCAAGAGCTGCAGAACTTACTACTCTATTAGAAAATAGGATAATCAACTATTATACCGATTTGAAAGTGGATGAAATCGGGCGTGTAGTCTCAGTTGGAGATGGGATTGCACGTGTTTATGGATTGAACGAGATTCAAGCAGGAGAAATGGTGGAATTCGCCAACGGTGTTAAAGGAATAGCACTGAATTTGGAGAATGAAAATGTAGGGATAGTTGTTTTTGGTAGTGATACGGCTATCAAAGAAGGAGATCTTGTCAAGCGCACAGGATCTATTGTGGATGTTCCTGCGGGAAGGGCCCTGTTAGGCCGTGTGGTCGACGGCTTGGGAGTACCTATTGATGGGAAAGGAGCTCTCAGCGATCACGAACGAAGACGTGTTGAAGTGAAAGCGCCAGGTATTATTGAGCGTAAATCCGTGCACGAACCTATGCAAACTGGGTTAAAAGCAGTAGATAGCTTGGTCCCTATTGGCCGTGGTCAACGTGAATTAATAATTGGGGACAGACAAACAGGAAAAACAGCTATAGCAATAGATACTATATTAAACCAAAAGGATTTGAACGCAAAAGGAAAAGAGAATGAGAAATTATATTGTGTTTATGTTGCGATAGGTCAAAAACGCTCAACGGTAGCACAATTAGTTAAAATCCTGTCTGAAGCAAATGCTTTAGAGTATTCAATTCTAGTAGCAGCCACCGCTTCAGATCCGGCTCCTCTGCAATTTCTGGCCCCATATTCCGGGTGTGCCATGGGGGAATTCTTCCGCGATAATGGCATGCACGCATTAATTATATATGATGATCTCAGTAAACAGGCAGTGGCATATCGACAAATGTCATTATTGCTACGCCGCCCACCAGGCCGTGAGGCTTTCCCTGGGGATGTTTTCTATTTGCATTCCCGTCTCTTAGAAAGAGCCGCTAAGCGTTCAGATCAAACAGGTGCAGGTAGCTTAACTGCCTTACCCGTCATTGAAACACAAGCTGGGGACGTCTCGGCCTATATTCCAACGAATGTAATTTCTATTACAGATGGACAAATCTGTTTGGAAACAGAGCTCTTTTATCGAGGGATTCGCCCAGCTATTAACGTCGGCTTATCCGTGAGTCGTGTAGGGTCCGCCGCTCAGTTAAAAACTATGAAGCAAGTATGTGGGAGCTTAAAACTCGAATTAGCCCAATATAGAGAAGTAGCTGCCTTCGCTCAATTTGGGTCAGACCTGGATGCTGCCACTCAGGCATTACTGAATCGAGGTGCAAGACTGACAGAAGTGCTAAAACAACCACAATATGAGCCAATTCCTATTGAAAAACAAATTGTAGTCATTTATGCAGCTGTCAATGGGTTCTGTGATCGAATGCCACTCGACAAAATTTCTCAATATGAAAGAGCGATTCTAAGTAGTATCCATCCTGACTTAATTAAATCCTTCCTAGTTCAAGGCGGTTTCAACGCGGAGAAAAAAAAAGAACTAGATGCTTTTTTAAAAGAGAGCGCTTTGGATTTCATGTAAAAGAACCCTGTTGCTTTGCCTTTCCCCCCTGTAAACGGGGGGGGGCGGACAACACCTTTTCTCCTCCCGGACTCGCAACGGCGAGAGCAGGGAGGAAGGGCACTTTTTAATAATAAATATATAGAAAGGGCCCTTAATTTGTATTGTGATACATAACATGCCTTAGCGCATACTTGGGGGTGGCAATTATTATCTATCTATACACAAAAGGGCAGAGCACCTATTGTCTATCAAGGACGTTTGTTTTCACGGTCTTTCCTACTTTTTGCATTTTATTGGATCGTCTCTTAAGATAGTTGAGAATTTAATATCTATCTATGCAATTTTATGTAAACCAAATGGGTTTTCTTTCTATATGCAATCATGAAGGTGCTAGTGAAATGCTCCCCTGGTTCGTCTGTATATATTTCTTTACGCCCATGCATACTTCTTTTTTAAATCTCGGGTGTCACCTGTTGTTATTGAAATAGGGTGATGCGAAATTGCCACTGGTGGTTTAACGAAAAAAAGACGTGTCGGAGCTTACCTGTTCGCGAAGGCTTTTATCATCCTTGGGCGACAAGCAGGGTGCCCACATTTCCCCATATTAAGCAGTGGCACGTCAGCTCCTGTCCCTCCTCAAGCTCCCGCAAGAAGACTCTGAAATGAAAGAAGACTGCGTAAGAGGACTGCGTAAGGTCACTCCGTAGTCCCATCCCAGGGTCTGGCCAAAGGCTGCGCATCCAAAGATGTCAAGAGACTCCGCGTACAGAGAAGGAAAGGGCTGCCGCCAGCCATAAAAGGAAGCAACCTTGGAGCTCAAGCAAGAGATCTCCGAAAAAGGAAAGAGGAATCGAGCCAACCAACCAATTAAGTAAGTCCAAAAAGGTTTATTAGGAGAGCATAATATAGGAAATATGTATCTTTATATGTACTTGGCTACCACTACCCCGATAATGTCAAGGTTAGTAGGCCTTTATTCAACCGAAACCAAGGGTACTGCTGACTACATAGTCGAGTAAAATGACTGGTAGTAATGATGCTTTTTCGCTGCTAACGAATAGTGGGTGCGTGGAGAATGCAATAGATTCGAGCTCAAACAGCTATGGTGGACGTCCACGAGTTCAAAGATTAATCCTTCCCTGATTGGTCTTTGGCATACCTAGGTTGTTATTACATGAGATCTTAACTCGATCTCTAGGGGTCTCAGATTTTCCGGAACTAAGTTCTACTTGGGGAAGATCATCACATCCGTGAGTTTAAAAATCGCAAGTGTACGCACGGTCAATTCAGAGTCTGGGAACCAATGGTCGCCAATCGCCTGAAAAAATTCGGGTTCACCTAAATGAGAACTCCTCATAAACTAAGACTAGCGGCACTGGCTTGCGTAAGAGAACTTCTTTCTGGCAGCAGGTAACTAGCTAAAAGAGAAGCTCGCCTGGAAATCTCGTATGGACCGGACCAAAGGTAACGGGCAATGGGTTGCGGGTAGCAGGAGTTATTATTAGGATTGAACTTGGTTTTTTTCTTTCAATTGCTTTCTTGTATTGTTGAAACGAACTTCAAGTCAACTTTACTCAAAAGGAAAGGCGTTCTTCCAGATAGATGAGTTGTTTCTTTAGTGCAACTAAAAGGATCTATCCTGTTCATAAGTTTTTTGAATTAGTTGTTTGCTTTCGCATTCATATTACCTTTCGCCTTTTTTTGGAACATATTCTCTTCTAAAAGACAGTTACGAGCTCATCCAATACATGCTTTCTAAAGCGAAGACCATATTGGAATCTGGACTTGGTCCTCTCGCGTATAAACTGAAAAACCCAGACGAATGAATAAGATTATTCTAGAAATTTTTTGAGCACTTATCGGATAATAGAAGAAAAAATGGAGGAGGTTAGCCCCGGCTATAGTAAAAATCAAAAGCATTATTATGCCTGCGAACCACATCGATCCTTGCTATGATCGTGGAGATAATGAGGGAGATCATGAGAGTAATGACTTTAGTACCCCACCTACTATTCAATCAAGAGAAACAGCCTTTTATGTGCGCCGGAGCATTCCCTTCAGCAGCGAGTTGAGCAGCCTTAGAATAATAAGAAAGAAAAAGCATAAAGGAAGGGGTATTCTCTGATTGTTGAAATTGATGTTTCAATTTTCTTCCCCTTTCAGAAGAAAGCAACTCGTTTCATTCTGACACTCGCTCCAGACAATTCCATAAGCTCGCTCCTTCGCTCGCTGGGTAAGTCAAGTAAGTTATTCGAAAAAGGTATTCTTCTTGCAGGATTTTCCCAGTAATTTAGAGTCCAAAAGAAGTTGGAATCTATAGTCGCAGAAGGACTGAGAGAACCTCAAGAAGTGAGGGAAGTTGGCTTTTCGAATCAAATGAAGCCCGTAGCTGGAAGGATGCTTGTGAAGATAGTAAAAGACCCGGTTGCCTCTCCAATATCGAAGAAGCCGATTTGCTGCTGGTTTACACATAAACTGGCCAAATTTAATTTATCTGGTAATTCTAGTTAGGTGTTAAAGCTTTTCTTCAGCCGCTAGTGCTGTGACTGCTGTAATTTCTCCCCGTTTGACAACAACACATGATACCTTGTCATAAAAGGACAACCCCATACTTGAAAGGTTTTTTCAAATTAGTGGAGTGGTTTTGATTAGCTAAAAGAAAGAGTCACGTGGTTGAACCTCGGTCTCTGTGTTATGGTCAAAGTAAACTAAACAGTGATAAGGCATTTACTAAGTAGTAAATAAGTAGAACAGTAAAAAGCCTGTGTACTGGTTCTTCTTCGAATTGAGTAAAGTAACCAAACTTTCGCTCAATTGTTCTGTTTTGTTTATTCTAATTCCTATACCTAATTTTTTTTTTAGCTCAAGTGAGTGGAGGGAGGATTACTTAAACACATATTAGATCAGGACCTCGGGTGGTAGTTTCTGAAGACGGGAAGGTTTACCAAGCTTTCGTCTCATATCCTATTAAAAATTTATGTCAAAACACTTCATTTTTTCAGACTTATTTATACAATAGTATGCTAGAATGAAACATCTAAAATCAAGTTTATCAAACGACTCTTGATCAGAAAAATAAAGTCAGTGATATGAAAAACCAACTTAAACCAACCAACACACAATTGCACAGCTCATGTAGATAAACCCCTTTAGCAATGAAACGTTTCAATTCTTTGGACCAGCTCAATTTTTTAAAGACCAACACATGGAAAGAAATTTTATTCAGTTAGCACAAACAGCGCTGATAAAAAAAATAAAAAAGTAGAGAACAAGCAAGAAAAAGTCAGAAATTTTGGAACCTGTGGATGGGCTCACAAGTTTAGGCAGCCAAGTAGCCAACCTTGTCCGTACAGCTGGTGGTGTTAGAATACCAAGGATGGCTTCCGACTTCTAAAGCTACTGTGGGAAAGCAAAAGCAAATCAAAAGTTTAGTTGTTAACACGAGGCCTGTGTTTACAAATCCCCTATTTCCTAAATATACTTTTTTCTTTTATGCATGTCCGATGCTCGATCGCCTCGCTTTATGCAATAAAAGCTCTCTCGAGTCTCCAAGAACTTTCCTTCCATACGACTGATGTTCACCTTCTATTATTTTTTCTACTTGATTGAGTTTCTCTCAGAAGAATAGAAGACGATGTTCATTGGATGACTAGTCTCAGCCGGAAGTCTCAAGTAAAGTAAGGCAGGATAAAGCGTTGACATGATCGAAGGTGTCAGGGGGTGCCATATACTCAAGGCAAGCGCGCTTCTTCATGTCTAAAGTGCAAATGGGGAGTTCCAGTTGAAAGGCGGTCGGTTAGTAAAGACAAGATCGGATCTTGAAAGCTTAAGTGTGAGCGTCCACGAATGGTTTTCCTTATGAAAGAACTCTTAGTGCACCCGGAAGGAATTAGTTGGCTGACAGGATAGGGGTATTGGTTGGAAGGAAATGACGTACTACGTACGGTAAATCTCACTCATAAAGAAAGTGGATGAATAGGAGGAGTAAAATCCCCACCCAAGTAAGCAACCAACTTGGCCGGATACATGTTATTATTCTAGACCATGGAAAAAGAATAGCCATACCGTACCGGACGAAATGGACCGTAGGTTGACATGCTTAGAGAAGATCTCCTTATCCTATTGAATAATAAATGATTATTTGTCAATCTGACCAAATGCACCTTTTTTTCTTTGGCTTTGATTATAGCGTGCCAGTATGGTATTGTAACGGTAAGTATGGGACTGTTTTTACCTTGGTACGAGAGGCCCTTTCTCTTGTTCATTAATGACTGCTATGTGCATTTTCTCATCCATTGGTGCTTCGTCTAACATGAATTGAAATTCTTCGTCCCGGGTCTATACTGTTATTTTGACTAAACAAATAAAAAAAGAAACCTCAAAATTACCACGTCTAGATTTGGAATTTAGCTACTAGATACTTACTTAAACTGGCGCATTGCGCCAAGCTTCTTTGCTTTATTTTTTATTTAGGCATACTCGTCGATTGCCTTTCCAGGAGTTCCTACGAGCTAACACAGAATAGAGCTATGGGCATTTATGTCATATTTGAGTCAATAACTTTTTTGGAGAACTCCCAATGGCTGTCATTCCTTCTCAGGCTCCTACTAACTATGTTTTGAAAGCTTTGTTCCGAACGGTACTGGAATGCTTTGTATTTGTATAGCTTCTTTGAAGTGGGTTCACTTATCTCCTCATGTTCGATTCGAGGGAGTGCTCGAGGCGTAGGGAAAGGTGCGAAAAGAAAAGCTTAACCTGAAAGTTCTAGTTCCCTAGTTCCGAGATTTAATTCTTTCTTTTAGATAGCTTGGCTTGGGGTGGGGCTGAGCAGCCGGCTTTTTGTTTGGGCCCAACTCTCTAAAATCCGAATCCTGAGCGGATTGTGTGGTGAATGGTTTATTAACCAGGCCTTAGAATGTGCCGCCCCGTTTCTGAAATAAGCGCTCAAAAGGGCACATAATAATGTTGGCATACATGATTCGTGATCTACTAAAGGAAGTTGGAATTTGAACGTTTCGATAAAAAAAAGGATTTTCTCTTTCTACAATAGTATACGCGCTATATCCATAGTCTAACTGATACTTAAAAAACTTAAAAAAACAAACTTAAATGATAATCATCAAAAAGTTGTCAATTAAGAAACAGTTATCTCGTTGATAAGTAAGTGAGAAGTTGATCCATTTTCAACTAATAGTTCACTATGTCTGTTTAGCATGATTCCAGTTCTTAGGATTTTGGTACTTATAAAGTACCAGTAACTTCAGAATGAATTAGGCCAGCATACTTATCTATTTCTTTTTAAAAGTATATCATCAATCATATTTCTAGTTCACAGCATGTACTGGTGGTACATGTATCTGCTGTTAACGAGTGAATTCCAACAAGTAAACTATGAATGAGTATTAACCATAGCCTTCATCACCAACGTCAAACTAGCAAGTATCCAATTTTGTACTTGCTGAATTCAGCTATTACCGCTTCTTTATCCACATCTTCATATCGATTACTTGCCACAGTAAAAGACACAGAAACACACACAGAAACACACAACCAAACAAAGAAACAAGAGAAAACAGAAAAAAGAAGCTCGCTTTTTTTCTGCTACTTACGGTACTACTGAGAACACCCCAAATACTGGCCAGACTGGAGTGGTTTTTCCAATTAAAATCAACTACCTCTGGTGCATGGTTCAGGTGAAGTTGCAAGTTGAAACCAGAAGAAAAAAGGCATACCAAGCAGTACTAAGTTTATAGAAGAATAGAGAGAGAAATATGCAAAGGTCATTTAATCTAGTGCTGCTAACTTTTTCTAAACAGAGGAAGTACATACCAGATCATATCATTCTGATCCGATCAATTTTTACTAGTATCCTTATCATCCTTTTGTGAAGCTGCAACTCTACACTTGATGTCCAACCCAAATTGTACAGCCTGCATAAATGAAGTCTGAGTTTAGTGACCTGACATTGTGGTGGTATAGATAAACCTGGTTCATACCTGTACCAGATTCAGCCTTGAAAGGGCAAACAAACATGAAAAAATAAAATACAAAAGTGCCTGCCAATGAGCAAAAAAGGAAAACAATATCTAAAGAAGAGCAAAAAATTCTATAGAATTCAACACGTGGCAGCATCCTCAATTGCCAAAAAATGGAATAGTTTATTTGGTTTTTCTAGTTAATAGAAGAAAGTCGGAGATGGCTGAGGAACCTCGATTTCGGATGAAAGTAATGATGGAATTTTCCACTCTATATCAGAATAGCTCATTTCTTCCCTAACATCTTTTTTTAGTAGTCTCAACTGGAATACATATTCCAGCAATATGTGCTTTTCGTTCATCCTCCGACTCAATTTTCTTGGTCATCAAGTGAAACAACTGACCATAGAAAGAACGCAGATCCAATTCTACTCCTTCCTGATCTGAACAAGGAATAGCTTCACCAAGCGTTAAAAGGATATTACCAGTTGGCATAACCATTTCATAGATTCATTTTAGCATAACCATCTATAGCTGGGAATACATACTTCATAAATAACCGCAACACTGTTTTCTATAGAAAATATATATTCTGGTCTTTCCTAGAAAATCTATACAATAAGCAAGCCCTTCTGTGGCTCAGTAACTCTTTCCGTCCATGTCAAGTTATTTCGAACCAACTCACAAAGACTACGAGTATGTGTCCGTTTTTTTGGTTTCCTCAGTCAGAAAGTTTAAGAAAATCATTGGTTGAAAGCTAATAGTGTTCGCTTACCTTTGACAAGCAGATCCCTTATTTTGGAGTGTGGAAAGAAGATCTTAAACACGATCTTGACCCTTGTAGACCACTGGTATCAAGAGAGCGACGCCTTCGAACAATGGTGAAAGAAAAACGGTGAGAGCTTTGAAAAATGCAAGAGATGTATTGGGCAAAAAGAGCAAAGGTGCGGTGGCTTGGGTGACGATAATACTGCTTTTTTCACGCCTATGCATCCAGCCGGAAGAGGAGAAAGAATATGGAAATGGTGATGCAAGATGACCTGGAGCTACGTGATCACTTCTCTAACTACCTTTCCTTTTGAACCTGCCTGAACACATAAATAACTCTATTATGCATCCAACCCTCCAAGGACTATCCCTTTCTCTGGCAGAGCGAGATCTTCCTTTTCCTTGTCAAAAGGTGAGGTAAGGTTAGGCGTCTCATTGAGATTCTGGAGGAAGGGCATGGAGGAAATAGACGACAATAGAGTTGCTGGTTCCTGCTTCTCCCGAGTTATTACTTTTGAAACACAAACTACTCTATGCAGATGAAACATATTAGGCTGGTTTTTTTGCTTGCCCTTAGAACGATTGATGCTTCTTCTACGATCTCTTGAACCATGATTTCATGCGGATATCATAATCATAAACGTTCAATTTTCGTTGTTCAAGTTTCCCTCATTTCTTGAGAAAAAACTTTGAGAACTGAAAATAATCAAAAAATGCACAACCAACATAGTTTCACTTGTAGTAGTACAACGTTTCAGTTGAAATACTTACTGCATTATTTATTTATTGCTTTTAAGGTGTTCTCATGGATGTTGGTGAATTATATTTGATCTTTTCAAGAGTGACATGGAGGATGATGAGGAGCAAAAGAATCGATTTAGAATAGAATTCCCCACCTTTGCTTGCAAGCATCCTCCTCCTTGGTTTTCGTATCCCTTTCTTTCTTCCCTCAACTGAGCTTCCACAGAATGGCTGTCCCCAACTTGAGTAAAGTACCACTTGCTTGGTATTGGTATGGCAACCAGTTTAGTTAAGTGAATAAATCTAGGAGGTTTGGTTTTGCCAAGTTTTGATTGCCATGACCAGTATAAATAGAATGATGGTACAGTAGTTTTCTGGTATGATATGGCATCCTTGTACTAGTCATCAACAAGGGTACAAAACCTACCAACGTTTAAATGGTTTTTTCTCTTTAGAGCAAGATCAGATTCTTTTTAGTTTCACGGATCACGTAGTCCTCCCTTCTACTTGTAAGGCCAGATCAATGAAGTAGATAAAGAAAGAATAAATAGAAAACGTAGACTGCTGCTTTCATCATGTTCTTCCGGGTTTGGTTCAGCGGAGATAGCAACCCGAGTACACTGGAAAAGATTCTCTAGAAGAGAAAAAGGTGTTCTCTGGTAGTGATTTGATCCGTACTGGACATTGAGAGGAAGTCATGGGTCTTAGGTGACTTCATAGCGTGCATTTTATCAATCACTTGTGGTCCAAACGGAGCTAGCGTATTAACAACTTTTTGTATTGATCTTTTACTACAAGATCTCACTTTAACAAATGGGAAAATTTTAACACTTCTAATTAAAGGGGACTTTGGTCTTTCTTGGCAAGGTTTTTAACCCCGCGTGTGAGTTTCTTACTAAAGGTAAGGCCCTTGAAAAAGGACCCATTTCTCAAGCAATTTTCACCCGGTTAAAAGATGTGGCAAGTATCTTTTGGTATGACAAGGACTAGTATGGTGCATGACTGAGCAAGAAAGGTAGAGCTAACCCGCGAGTGGAATCAAGTCTCAACTGACCAGCATTTGAGCAATGAGGCCTCCATTTTAGCCGGACTCTAAATTGGATAAATAAACAACAAAGCAACTTAGAGAAAGCTCTCAACTACTTTTTCTAGAAAGTTATATTCCTCCTACGCATCCTGCTTGATGAAATATGCATTTGACTAACCTGTGCTTGGTACCATGGACGGGCTCCGGTATTAGCACCCTCTCCTCATTATTCGTAGCTGTGCCCACATCCACAAGTATTTGATGTCAAGATATTTAATCAAGTGTGGTGTCATCTAATGAGGGTGTTGCACCTAAGCATGATGCACTGCTGATGCACTAGTTTGGTTCATTTGTTAGACCGCTCTCTATATGCGTTCAATGAAGCAGTGCAACTGTTAGTTATAAGACTTGAATTGTGCCCTTTCAACTTCTAACTGCAATACCATTTACCTGCTGTTCCTACACACTTGGTAGGAAGAAGTATTACATAACTAGGATGAGGGTTTAGTTTGTAAATATGAATCGCGTCCTTTAGAAGAGTATCCGGATGATGAAAGGGCGGGCACCCCATCGTTCTTATAAAATGTTCCAAGGAAATCTGGCTGGAGAATGATCGGCTAGAGACGATTTTACTCTTGATCACCCTCCCCAAAAGTATGCTTTGCGAAAGAGAGAGATATTACACTCGCTTTAAAGAAAGAAAAAATATCATTAAAAAAACTTTCCATAATGGAAGAAAACAACACTCCTTCCTTACACTGTTTATATTAGATGCAGAGGACAAAGAAGGAGGAATTTGAACAATTATCTTTAGCAGGGAATTGGAATTCACACCACCTAGGATAAAACTTCCTACTTCTATTTACTTGAGTGGAAAGGTAGGACTATAGGGTACTTTTTACTTATACTCATCGTTATTTGAAAGGAGAATTCCACTTTACCAAGGTAGAGATTTCTCACGTTCCTGGGGGGACAGATACATGATGGTCTTCGTTAGGCGGAACTTCACCTTCCTAGACCTAACACAACATACTAAACTCTAGGCACCTGCTCAGGTTTTGCAACACCATCATTTACAACTTAGCTACCTCTATCATCTTGGTAGCGGACATCCATACACCGGCAGATAGACACTTAGCCCATCTTTTATAACAGCCTTTTATGGAACTCGCCGTGGTTACTAATTATTGGAAAGTATTAAATCATCATAGGCGTTGTTGTCGAAACAACCCATCCGCAACTATTACTTTCACCCTACCTAGGTACCTCGCTGATTACCATTTGGTGTCCTCATCTCAAACAGCTACCGGTTCCCTTGAATGCCGAAAGCGAATTCACTTAAAGAGAAGTCAACGATGACTCCACTTCTATTGAACCCACAAGCAATCAACTGACAAACACAACGAGAATCCATTCGACTATCGCAACAAAGCCCTTAATTTTTTAGCAAGGACACGGGGGGGGAAACGTTTTCTTGCAGATAAAGGGGCTAAGATTAGAAGGTATGCACAAATTCTATATGATACCTTTGAATTACTAGTTATTGGATGGTGGGAACCTGCGGTGCGACACAATTCAACAAAAGGGGAAGCTTTCTACTCTCCAGCGTCCAGTCTCCGTCTCTCCGACTCGGTACCTCTTAAGTCTTGTTTGTTTCCTGTGAGTTCAAAAAGTAGTAGAAAAAGGTGCTTTTGCTTCGTCATTTCCTCTTTGCCGATTCGCTTCTTTCCTCTTTGGAACATTTTTTTTACTGACCAAGCAAATAAAAGCTCTAATCTTCAGAGGTATTTTACATTTCCAGAAATGCCAGGGTATAGGCTTGCCCCGAAGAAGACATGAGCTCTTCAACTTGAAAAACGGTAGTAAACTAGGCGCTTTGTAGGACAACCTAGGGTTATACTTATCCTGCTACTGTTTTGCTTCAGCAAGATCTGACTCTGGAACCGGAACAGGTCCATTAACAGGGACTGCTGCTTGGTCAACGAAGTCAATTGCTTCTGCAACTGAAGGATCTGAACCCAGAGAATCTGCTACGCGATCAACTGCACCTGCCTATATTCCAACATGCAGAGTGGCAGAGATAACATAGGAAGCATAGGGGCACCCTTTAGATGAGCAATATGAGATAGAATCCCTGCGCTGGATGCTGCTATGGCTCTATCCCAAATAATGCAAGAAGATATTGTCTTAGCCCGCTGTCGTATCAGGGCTCGTCAATCAATCCAACAGGCGCTCCTTAAACTACTTAGTTATCTTACTTACCGGATCAATCCCTTTTATAAGGAAGGCGGGCTCCAGCAAAAACAACTCCTTTTTAAGTATAGGCCCCCCTCTATTGCCTATCTTCCCTATCGTAGAAGACCAGGTAATGCCATACTTTCCTCATTATATAAGCGTAGACCTTTTCTGTAACTATATCCCCCCTAGTCCGAACTGATCTACTTGATCACCGAGTCGTACCATTCTCTATCGTACTCATACGTGGCAAGAACTACTCTTCCTCAGATCCAGCCCTAGGTAATTCCCTAGGACTGCTTTCCTTTCTTTACTGCTTTCTTTCGAGTTAGTCTATTGATACTCATTGCCAGCCCTACCTAAGTCCTAGTCCTCATACCGTTGACTGAATTACCTCATAAAACACATACATCTCTATTATCAAGAAACGAATAGAGAGTAGAAAGAAAGTGCTATATAAACAGTAGCTTACCCAACAGAGACTACTACCGGCAGCTTATTTCTTTCGCCCCTCCCTATTGCTGGACCTCCTTACCCTAGCACCATTGCCTATTTTACGTCGCCTATTACTCCAATTCATTAACATAAACACCTACCTGTTCTCCTTTCTCTAACAACTACTAATAGGTTAAGATAAGACCCAAGAAATTCCTATATTCTCTCTCTTTCTGTCTGCCTATATATATTCGTTCTTTCTGTGAATGCACTATATGTTGACTTTCTCTAGTCACAAGCAATACCAAAGACAAGCACTTTCTTGTTTGGTTAGTAGACTGATGGCCTCAATAAACACTCTTTTTCGTGAGAGGAAGGTTCTCCCTAACTACAAGTCATAGATATGATAGAGAAGAGAAGTGGGCTGACAACCACTCCAAAATGCGTGGATCGACATTAGGCTTTGGCAGGAAGGGCAAGGATCGTCATGCATGCCACACTCCGGCCTTATCTGGTGAGTGGAAATATGCCACTCTTACTTTAAAGAACTGGGAATGCCCAATTAAATGAAAGCACTCTCACAGGCAAATGCCAAAAGGACAGACAGCTCAACTCTAAAGAGTTGGAAGAAAACTTGACAATATGAGCACCCCTTGCAGAGCATTTAGGGAGAACTTACAACCACGAAGCTTTCAAGAATAGCAATCACACCCACAACCGCTCGTTCATATCGAAAACATAACTCGACTACCATTCTATCCCCACCGCTAACCCGATCATTTCAACAACCAAAAGAGGAACTATCTTCTACTGGCGAATGGAAGCAACTGCGAGGAGGCAACGAACTGTCACCAACTTCGTAACCGGCAGGGGTGTCGGTATAATCAAAGCCTTCCTTTTGTGTATAGCCTTTAGCAAGAAGTCGGGCTTTATATCGCTCAACGGATCCATCAGCCCGGCCTTTGATCTTTCAGACCCAGCCAATAGGTCCTTTTCCTGGAGGTAAAGCCTGCAAAGACTAAGTATTCTTCCTTTATAGTGCATCTATTTAAGATTCCTTAGCGGGGTAACTTTACTGCCTCATGAAATGTTCTAGGTTCATGCGAATTATATAATATAGGGCTTTTCCTAATGAAAAGTGTTGATCATATGAAACATAGTTTGAGATTGGATATTTCGAACCTGAAGAAGGCTGTTCATTGAAGCAAGATAAAGCGCAATCAGGACTAGAATAAACCTGGTGACAGATGTAGTCTTTAAGATGTGATGGTTGTTTGTGTGGACGAGAAGATCGTCGAGGAGCAGCAACAGATTGCTAGGGGACAATATTAGAGTAGAGGTCTCACTAAAAGTAGGTGGAAGAAGAGTGTTTGTGGTGGAGGCTTCGGAAGTATCACTCTGAGGAAGAGGTATGAAAGATTGGGAGTGACTATCACGGTGAGTTATGAACTGCTCATGCACTTTGAATGGAAAAACTTTTTCTTGGAATTCCATATCTATACTAGTTAATATAGTACCATTTTCAAGATCAAAAACTTTGTACGCTGCCCATAGGGATAGCCAATGAATAAACAACGGGGGGCTCGTGCATCAAACTTCTTGCGTTTTGGATCATTATTATATGCATAACATTGACAACCAAAGACACGTAGATGTTCATAAGTAGGTTTTGTGCCAGAAGTTCATGTGGTGTTTTGCCTGAAAGATTAGGAGTAGAGATACCATTTCGTAAATAAGTGGCAGTAAGAATGCATGAACCCCAAAATTGTATTGGGAGGTTTGCTTGGAAACGCAAGGCACGAGCAACCTCAAGGAGATGCCTATGTTTACGCTCGGCTACCCAGCAACACATGTACGTTCGGATACCTTTATCAAGAAAAAATTGTTGCATTTGGAAATTCAGAATAAGATAATTTCTTATATGCACTAGGCTGAATATACCTTTGTAGAAGCTCCATGAACTTGTGACAGTAAGGTACCTGTACAGGTATGTAAAATACACTTTTTGGTTGTATGGCATTGTATACCATACCAGATGGTGGATATAAGTTCTAACCAAACCGAAGAACATATAGCTAACCTGAATATACCAGCTCCTTTAACAAAGAAGAGAAGGAGGGACAAATAAAATGCATGCTTTTGGTAAAGAAAATTAATAACAAAGAAACTCCAGAATTCAATCTTTATAAAAAGAAGAAAGCTCCCACGAAGCGATTAGTTCAAAGCACGACGGCTAAGCAACGTTCTCATAGAATGTAGCGTCGGGAAAGCGAACGAGTAGACCAATGTCTTGTGATCCATTGCACTAGTAATTTCGTAGATAGGTTGCCTCTCATCCTTCCTTATAAAATGCCCCAATGAGACTACTACCCAAGCAAGGCTTCCAAACCCAAGTTCAAAGCCATTGGTTGGAAAGAAAAACCATATAATCCCAGTAGCTAGTAGTAAGCTCTATCTCTATGATAGACTTTAAGCTGTTGAGTGGAGGAAAAAAACCATCGTATTTTCTTTGGTCCCACTCCTTCTCATCCATCTGCATGGACCCTGCCGAAGGCTATTCAAGGAGGTTGGCTTATCTTCCTTGACGAAGGAGAACGTGGTGATCGAGATTCTCACTTTATCTTGCTCTTTACACTCATTACGTAATGACGTAGTATAAGAAGTTCTTTCTTGTACTCTGGTTCTTTCTATATTATTATAATTCACCCAGCTATGAAGCCCATATCACAACGACAGGGATTGGTAAAGAAGTAAAGAAGTTCGCAAGCAAGCCGGGATGTAACCGCTGCCCTCGCCCCTAACAGCTTCTTTACCCCACCACATATATAAATGCCCCTCCACAAAAGAAAGATGATGGAAAGTAGGCCCCGATTGAGTAAAGTTTCCTACTTCATGCTTTCCTTTAATTGGAATTATGAAGTAATAAACATAGAGAACCATGATAACCTACAACTATTTCTTTATTCATCCTTTAATCTTTCCATTAGTGCATGGATTACAATTGATATATAACAGGTGTCAGCTGCATGGCCGATAGTGTCCTGAAGGAAGCTGTAATTTAGTATCGTAGACTAGGCGAAAGAAGGAAAGGCAGCAAGGTGAACATGTCAGCATCAAAGCGCTCGCTTCCCGAATAAGTAATTTCCACTAGAAAGAAAAGATTCGTATCCCAAGCTCAATAACTGGCGGCTACTGCCTTCGTTACACCGGGCAGATAGGAAACGATGAGATAGCCTCCTGCTGCTAAGCCTAATTAGTCCAGGAGGTCAGGAGAACAGTTTTCTCGTTAGCTAAATCCATTACCTTGGGAAGAGAAAGTATATTGATTCTCAATCTCGCAAGGGGGCCCCCAAAGAATCGGCAAAACTCCACTCTAGCTCCTTCAACCCAGTAGCAGCCGTTGAACCAGCAGTAGTCATTGACGCAGAACCTAGTTCACGAGATCCAGTTCCTTATGATTCTTATTGTGATCCCTCATGAATGACGATTTATTAATTATAGTGGCCTCAGAACATTCTTCAATTCTTGGGGCATTGCATACAATAAACTGAGATCGAGCATTCGTCCAAAGAAAGTTGGAGTTTGTTACTGTTGTTCAAGATCATTATTTCATACAGAAATATGGTTTGAAAATCAGCCCAATCCCTCTGTACCCAACTTACCTAGTCTCTCTAGTCCTCCTTAACTGTCCTCACTTCCAAAACACCTAGGAAGGTGAGACTCCTCACAAGCTAGTCATACATCAACTCCTACTGCGTATCATATCTATTCTCCTTGCCTTACCTCAGCTTCCCCAAGTTACCTGCCCCAATAAGTCGTCAACCTATCCAGCCTAGTTAGTGCCAAGAAATACCAATCCGTCCTACTCCCAATGCCTAGTCCAATGCATAAAGTAATAGATATTATTCCAGAGTCAAGTAAGATATTCACATTTCCTCATCTATAGGAACGTTAGCTGCTTTACCCAATAACTCTTCTTTCCCAATCAATTCCTATATTTTATCCTCCCTCAAGAAATACCTATCCCAAGAATATTGCCTTTCTCGGAAACTCATCCATAGCAACGTTCTCTTAAGCTTACACCTACTCTTGTCTATAACAAGCCCTACTTTACTTATTATATCTATTGCCTATCCTACTATTGTACGTACCTAGCCGCCTACTTTGCTTTCACAACCTATTACTTAGGAATTTACTGAATCAAGCAAGCAGCAAAGACAAATCCATGTGCTAATGAGAAGACATCAACTCCTTACTACTTTGGTTATGCTTTTGTCACTTACCCATAAGCCTTTTCTTCCATCCATTCTCAGAAATGAGAATATATGATACTCTTCAAAGAAACTATGACCTATAAGCCCTACCTGACAACGTCTATACCGACCTGCTTTCCCTGCTTTACTCAGCTTTAGTCCGATTACCTGCTCGACCAAGACCTAAGCTTGAATTACTAGTCTGACCTCCTCAAAGAAAATACGTCGCTTCTTTCCTCAGGCATAAACTATAGGCGGTTAGACCTCGCCCCCCAATGCCCTATCGTACTAATATGTAACTTCCCCTAGTCCGAACTGATCTACCTTCCCTCGTTCCAGAAAAGAAGAGACAGAAAGTCATATATCATATAGAGTTATACTTGACAAGGTCACAAGAGAGGAGTGAGTACCATTCTTCTATTACTCAATTCGTAGAGAGATGAGAGTAGCTTATCCAAGGCAATAGTCTGAATTTAACAGATTATCTTGACTAAGTTGAGAACGAGAGAATAAACACTCTTTACTAGTACTAGTTTTGTGACCTAACTTTCTCTACTACTAAGCATTTCTTTCTTGTAGTTTTCGAATTAACTTCAACAATAGAAAAAATGAATTCTATACTGTACCCACATATTGACTCTTTATTAACTTCCTCTTATTATATAACAGTAGAGTGAGATAGTGACGTTAGTATAGTTTGGTTAGAAACAACTACTCTTGACTATTCCCAATCAAGAAAGTCTTTATTTACTACTTTGGTTAGACTACGCATAACAATAGAAAGAAGAAGAAATAAGAATAGAAAGAGTAAAAGGTTCACAATTGTCCTAGTACTCATACCTAGCTAGCCGCCCCATTCACAAGTCCCACCCACAAAGAAAGAAACGTCACTCAATAAACTCAATAGTAGCTACCAAGTCCGATTACCTGCTTGACCTACCCTAGCACCATTATACTTTGCCGTTCCGAGATTGAATTCCGCCTTTGACATAGCTTGGCTTGGAGTAGATAGATTTCCGGTAGGACAAAGAAAATGAATGACAAATACACGCTCCACATAATGATGCCTAACATCGAATTGTGTCTTTCGGAACCTACGTACTCTCTTTTACTCGATTCATGAATAGGAATTCTCTTTAGTAAGATTTTCTACCTACTTTTACCCACAATTGCATTGTAATGCAAATTATAGCCCTCCATCCATTGCTCAAGTTAGGAAGGAGTCTGGATCCTCTGGAATGGAGCCATGGACGTTGAAGAATATCTCCATGCAAGTACCCCTGTGGCTACCACAGCTGTCATAAAAAAGAAAAGAATGAGTACTATGACAAAAGACGTGGGGCTACGACTTATCGGCTTATCGCTCATCCTTGTCTCGATGAAAAATCCTATGTACAATCCTGACACGTATACATCTCGAAATGTCTCATATACGATTTCATTGTACTAACTTAGTAGCACTTCTCTGCAGCATCCACAGTCGTACTACCTCATAGCTTTTAATTCAACATGCTCATCTCTGTACATAACATGCATTCTTTCGTGATCAGATCCCTTCTCGCATTTTACTTGCAATAACTTAACCATGACACAGCAACCTGAACATTTCCTCCATTTACTTCTTCTTCAATTCATTAACGATTTCAAAACACCCTGGTCTACATAATCTCTACTCCTATATAAAGTCCACCATATTGCCTTGCTTTTCTCACTCAGATATCTATTCCCACAAAACACACCGCTCTAGTCACTACATTGAAAAAGAAATGAAAAGACACCAACGAAGCAAACTTATAGCCAGTAGGTTTGGGTACACTATAAGATACCCCTGGAAGAACGCATAGGGCGAAGCTTGCTTTAGGTTTTTAATGCTTTAGTACTGGACTAACTACTACAAAGGGATCATACATAAGGAAATGTTCTAAATAAACAATGAATGCACTAGGAAGTTATGAAGAGGAGGAAATCAGTGGTTCTAAAGAACCTGGACCCAGAGAGCAGACTTCAGTTTCTCAGAACCAGGCCACTGGCATTGGCAAAATAATAATTGAAGATGTGGTTCTTTTTATTACTCTAATTCCATCTTAACCTGTTTTGGTTCTTTTCCTATTGTGTGATGACTAAGACTGACATACCTGCTTCTTTGTACCAATGCTGGTACATACCTGCAAAGATTACCATAGGTCGATGAACACAACAGGTTTAGGTCCGATCCTGTACCAATGTGTACCCTCCAGTTTCTAGCGCTGTCAGTTTGGTATAATGGTATTGCTACTCCGACCTTTTTTCTGCCATTGCCCTGTACTTAACTTGTATTGTTACCTCGGAAATACTGTTACCTCGGAAAGTCAATTCTTTATTATTACTATAGTAATAACAATGATTCATATTTTCTAACTTAAGGGGCTCTCTCTCTCCTTCCTGCGCGCGCTTATGTTTCGGGTTGTAAAGATCGTTTTGAAGTGGTGTAATAGACTCACTCTCTAGTTTTTTGAAATTGGAAATGAGCACCAAAGGAAAAAACGTTTGACTGGGCTGTTACGTGGGGGGAGATGTCATTGGTCAATTCTACGAGTAAGGGCGTAGCACGTTTGACTGCACCTGAGGAATAAACATGTAGGAATAGGAAATTTTGAACATTCAACCATGTCAGTTATACAAATTGCACTCTAGCCAGCCTTGTTATAATATATAAAAATTGATTTATGTAAAGAAAACACTAGCTTCTATAGTTTCTCAGCGAATGAAGTAACTAATCACGTTACTATTATAATTTCACTAAATTCTTCATAGAAATACACTAGGTTTTGGAACAAACAAGGTTACTGATGTCTAAGAATCTAAATTGAAAATTCCAAATTCTGTCTAATAGTGGAATTTAGGTTAGCTTATAGGATCATACAACTATGACTGGCAAGTTATAATAATTAAGATGGGGACGTGGTTTTAATAATTGCTTTATCCAGGCAAGCAAATCAAATTTTGCTAATCTATTGAATCAAGATATTTTGCCTATATTTCCTACTTCACTTGTCAATAGTTGGAGGAAGCAAAAGCAAAAGCCCACTTTGGAGCGAATTCCTTTCTTTTGGTTGTAGCTACTCGGTCAGCGAATTGTAACTGGAACTTTTGGAACAAAGTAATTCAGAGATGTCGCCGTCACTTATTGGGTGAGTTTGAAGTATGGTGGTCATATCTTCTCTCCTACTGCCCGCCCGGATGCTCAAATCCAAGTATATAGCCCCAAATCATATTGTTGATTATCTCCATTGCTGCTGTTACTTTCTACATTTTCAAAAGTAGGGGAATGCCGATAAACAAATGAGAAGACAGTCCTCTTTTATAGAGTCAGGGAGAAGGTAGTCTACAGCTTTACCGATTTAGAATAGCCCATTCTCAAAGTTAGAAGCCAGGGAAGCGGTAAGTGTACCGTTAGGTGCTTATCTCCTTCTTTAGCTTATGAAGTTTTTTTAGGGAAAAGAATGAGAAAAGTGACAGTGGAAGGGGGGAAAGCTCCTTATTTGACCCGTTCTAAAAGAAGCTCGATTAAGCAGGAAGACTCTTGGTCTCCTTTTCTCTAGCTTAGTCAGTTAGTGGTATCCGTCCGTAAGTGGATCTGTGTTGTTCTTCTTCTTTCTCCCTAGTGGTGGACCTTAAGTAATGGTCATCAATACCCACCCAATTCGAGAACATTGCTAGATTGTTAGTAGGGGAATAACTAATGCCCCTCCATCTTTCATGTCCGATAAAAAAAGAGTTGATGAAATGAGAGATTTCCTGATGGTTGATTTGATTAATGGTGGATACAATTGCTAAAACCTTTTCTTTGTTTTCAATATTGAAGCATCCCGTGATAACAAGCCTTGACATGCATGCCTATTAAAGCCATCAGCTTCTCCCTTCTCTTCTGTTAAATAGGCATCCCTTGTGACTGATCGAGCTCCTGCTATCCCAAGCTTTCCACTCAACACCTATATATAAGCTTACCGGTGCTTCTTCCTATTAGACTACTAAATGCTTATCTTGTGGACCTTTCCCTTGCTTGACATGAAGGCCTAGCTCTTGACTTTGACTAAACGCTAGCTTCTCTTTTTTCTGTACTTTCACTTTTCCCTATACTTGCTATCCGTGCGTGCTTCCCGTGGCTATTTCTACTACTCGAATGCCTTACCTAGCCAACTACTCCGTGAAAACTCGGAAAAGCAAATGCCTACCTTGACTTGTATAAACCTATCACACAGAAATCGAAACACCAGGCTATTCCTTGTTTTGCATATCCAGATGCCTATCTTTCTTCTATCCCTAAACACCTGGACTTGCCATTCACAACACCTAGTCAGTCCTATTCTTTGCAACTACTACCTAAGCAAAGAATGAACCCAACACGAGAGGCCTATGTCGGCTATTCCAATCCCAAAGAGAAGACATATTCTAGTTCGGCCTGACAAGAAGAATCCTGGGATGTGTCAACTTTGGCGGGCAGGTGAGTTTCTTGGGTGTTCTTTTCATCCAACATCTCTCTCTCTCTTTTCCCAGGTTAGTCTGCTAAGTCTGCTCCTACCTATCAAGCCTGATGCTTTAATATGATGGTGCTGTCTTGGCTATTCAATTCTATTAGCCGGGACCTGTGTGATAGTATTATCATCTACAACGACACAGCCTCGGCTATGTGGAAGGATCTCAATGAGCGCTTCTCCTCCCATGGAAACATCACAAAGATCTATCAACTACGCCGGGCCATCATCCAACTTCAGCAAGAGCAATTATCGGTTAGTTCTTATTTCACAAAACTAAAATCTTTGTGGGATGAATTATCCACTTATCTCAATACACCTCCTTGCTCTTGTGGCTCTCTTAAATTACTTGTTTAGAATCGCAAGAAGGTGTGATGCAATTTATCATGGGCCTCAATGATTCCTACTCGGGAATTCGAAGTAGGTCTAATAGAGCAGCCGCTTCCTGAAATTAATAAAGTCTATAATATGGTTCTTCAAGAAGAAAGTCAGCGCATGCCTGCCTATATGCAATGCAATAACAAGCCCAGTTAATGAAGGTTCTATTGCTGCTAATGCTAGCCGTACCAAGACTCCTAGTGGTGTACCTTTTTTTGTGTCATACCAAGAGGCTAACAAGTCGGTTGCTGCTGATTCATACCAGCAATCGAAGTCACAGAGCGCTGCCGCAGGTCAATACCGGCATCAATTTATCCTCGGTCACGCCGTGATCGTCCCCGCTCCATTGCGGTAAACTTGGCAGGTGTGTTGAGCAGATGCTATGCTCTTCATGGCTACCCTCCAAGAAGTGCGAATGCGGCTCAATCTACTCCTCTCTTCTCTTGGAGTACAGAGTAGCATCCGAGCAAGCAGGTCATGGCACTAGGCTAGAGAATTGGTACACATTAAAAACTATCGGCTGATCACCATGGAAATTCCTTATCACTAGCAGTGGTTCAGAATAGCCTTCTACAAACCTTTTATGTCTTGAAGCGAGTTGCGGATGCAAAAAGAACGCATCCTTTTCGGGAGTTTTGGGGTTATAAGTGGAGTACTCCCCGGGGACTCATGGAATAAAAGTGTCCTTTGCGGTACGTGGCATCAAAAAGCTTCTCAGATTTTTTATAATTACTCTCAACTATAGTCCAACAAGAATCCCTGAGCTGGTAGAAGACTAGACCCCAATCATTTTAAAGGAGAAGCATAAAAAGGCAATCAGGGTAAAGGGTAGGATTGAAGACAAAACCTGCATTTTTATACAGGGCTTCCTAAATTTGAACCCGGGTGGAACCCGACAATTTTACTGTGCCTCCGCAAAAACGCGGGTGGTGCAGTGAATAAGGGGAGTTGGATCACGGTTCGGGTTATCGGATTCAGTAATGAGACCACTGGGCCCTCCTGAAGGCTAGCTAGCCTTTGTAAGATGCGCTGCACTGCTTGGTCTTTGTCTCCAGGAGATTAATCCTATGCATCTTGGATCGGGAGAGATCATAGAAGTACCGTAGGCAGTTGTCATCTGTGGAGTGGGGACTTGGATCGTACGGTAGCATCATCCAAGGAACTTGGAGAGGTAGGTGATGCAGATTGGCCGTCGTGGCATATCGCCATGATATGCATATGGAACGAAACAGGACGTAGTTATAGATGGATGTGAGTTTAGGATTGCCTTCAGGTGGTCTGATGGAAGCTGAGACCAATCAGGGAAGGAGTACGATTGTGAGTTCACCATTTTCGCAGACAAGGTACATAAATTAATAAACTAGAAAAACAATTGCAAGATTGCTCATTACTGCAGTACGGGCACAGTCCCAGTTTGTAGAGTACCAGTACTGGTACATCACACTACCCAGCGAATACTTGGGTTAACTACCCAGTCCAAAAAGGAAGGAGAAAAAATATCAAGCTAACCTACTCAAATTGAAATTGCATAGCAACTTAGCAGGAAAACGCAATTCACAAGCAAGCTAAAGAAAAATACGAGTGAAGCAGTAAAACGACCTAAATTCAAGGATATTTAGTCCTTCAGAACGTACAAACTCCAAAAGTACAATGTAAGAAAACAGTTTAAAGGACCTCATTTATAGAAAGAAAAATCCGTCTCTGGCTTCTTCACATTGGTACGGTATCCCTTCTCGAAATCCTTTGGTAGTATTAGTACCGGTTCTTGCGCACAGCATGCATGCCGGCCTCCTGACATATGGCAGAGATCTACAAGGCATCATAAAGAAAACTTGGTCAGTACCATGATGCACAGGCCGGGTACAGAAATGTGCAAAAAAAGAGAAAAAGAATAAAGATGGTGCTTACATCAGCAGCGCTTATTTTGTAAGGTCTCGAGACATAGTCTTCCAAGTCGACCTCATAACTAAGATGAATCTTAGCTGTGCAAACCTGGCAAACAAGCAGTTGCTTCTGGTACTGGAGCTTTGGCAACACCTTCAACTCAGTGGCGTAAGCGCTAATGCTCCTAAAATTCTCCTCAGCCGCATTCTGAAACATCTTCCGCATCTTCCTCATGTTCACTAAGCTTGATCTTCTGTAACCGCTGCCAGGTGTGCCCTCGCGGGAGGACGCATCACCACCACTCATGGCTGGAGTTGCGACATTTGATTCGGATTTGGTCGGGGTCGACTCGGACTTGGTAGGGGTGTTGGTGTTGGGCTCGGTCTCTGACTGTGGGGCACAATTCTCGTCAGACTCATTGGTGGGGCTCACTACCACATTTCTGGAAGAATAAAGAGGGGAGCATGGAGCTCCTGGCAGATGTGGCCTGTTTGTCCGAGAATTGGATTAGTGTGAGATTAACTGATACAATTATTTCTCAGGTAGCACATACTGATACCAGTACCAGTTTAGGTTGGTATTGGCTGTCATGGTTGTGTATTTAATTTAGTGTCTTTAGTTTGCATCTTAGTGAGCACTACTCGTGAGGCTTAATGTACAAAACCAAAAGCACATACCTGTTGATAAAGCACTTCTCCCAAAAATAAATAAATAACAGATAAAAAAAAGTACCTGTTCATAGTGCCGCTAAGCGCCAGAGGAAGCTTCTTCTTCTTACCCAACTGGCTCTTAGACGATGGAGTTTTTTTCATCGCCGTCTTCTCCATACTGGCCCCACCGCATTGGCCCATCTGACCTGCTATATTTGGCAAGGACATAACGAGCCTCCCGATCAGACCACCTTTCTTGAGCCCGGGATCACAGCACCTACAGCCTTTTCTCCTCATAACCGACGAAAATCCACCCTACCCCTTCTTAACCTATTAGGTTCGGAGATGGTCAGGCACTAACACGTAGCATACGCACCCGACAACCTCTTACTCACCCTTTGGTACTCAAAATGCGATTCCAATATGGATTTAAGAGATAGTGATCATATTCCTTGATGCTTCGACCTGGTGTGCTGCTCCCTCTTTTGACAAGTACAAATGCGCGGGAATGTTGGGCACAACTCGAGGTACCAAAATAATAGACTCATGGAAGCTATGAGTGCTGCCCACAACCTGAGTCCAGAAAGAAACTTTGACTAATTATATCCAATACGAACTGAAGAGGATATAAATTACTAGCTGGCTGATGTCACCATTGAGAGCTTTGATAAGCCTGGACAGGTCAACTCGTAATAGAATCCGATGCTCTCTTTTAGAGAAGGGTGTGAGGGAGAAGACGATCCACGAATCGAGCATACGAAGAAGGCAAGAAAACGCCATCAAATGGACTCTTCTTCAATCTTCCAGAAAACTATATATTCTTTACCAAAGGACTCTTTTGAGGATGTCAAAAGTCATTATTTCCTACCTGAGCATTTTAGCAGTGCTTTTTCGAGAGAGAGCACAGATCACTCCCATTTAGGCTTTTTAGGGAATTTCTCAAAATTGCTCGTTGCTGTATGCTGACTCTTCTTTTTTCTAGGCTTCGGCCTTACTCACCCAGAACCTGAAAAGCTTTCTTCCTCGCTGTAGCTGACTGGCCCGATATGGAATGCTAAGAAAAATGCGACGTCGTCAAATGCTTTGATAGGATTTAACATGACGCGCTCCTTGGCCTACTCTTTGGTCACTTTGGTCGAGAATACTATGCATGCTTTTTTGGACCTGATAGATCGCTTTCTCAAAGCAGACATTCTGGATCGTGAGGGAGTCAACTATGCTTGTGCCGAAGTGGGCATACCCCAGGGAAGCCCTGTCTCACCCGTTCTGATGAACGTTTTCCTTCATTCATTTGATCAAATCTTTTCCTCATTGAAAATTGTGCAGCCAGGTCAACAACTGCAAAATTCCAATCCACTACGTTCGCTACGCAGACAATATGATCTTGGGTCAAGGAGATGTCTGATCTTATCCGAATGAAAGACCGGCTGCGAACCGTTGTGTCAAAGGTGTTCGACTATAAAAAGATGGAATACTCGTGGATTGAGTTTCACCGCCAACCCGGAACAAAGCCGGCTGGAGGTCTTGGGCTTGGTGGTGTCCCTCTCTAATAGTGGTCGCATAGAAGTTTTCATACCAGGTGGGAAAAAAAACTCACTGCTTCCAAGATTATAAAGCAGATGAGAAAGAGCGATCGCCCAAACACCATGTCCGCCTTGGGTACTGAATGAGCACGTAGAGGCTTACCTCCGTTGTGCCTTTCAGTATCCGCTGCCCAAGAAGGAAGACCGTAATCAGGGTGGCTCGATTCTTCACTTTCTTGATACTGAGGTTATCGAGAGATTTCGTTGTCTTGACCGATTGCTTCGACAGTGGAAAAGAAGACAAGACGATCTGGCAAGTGAGGGATGAGTACCTCGCTGTTCTACCCAGCACCTTCATCCGCATCGAGGAAGAGCTAATAGAGCCCAGGCGAAAAACAGTACAGGGGGGTCGCCTGAAGAACAAAGCCCTAGATAAGAAAGAAGATGCTAGTGAAGGTAGTGATTCAGAGATCGGGGGTTCATACGAGGAGAAAGATAACTAACCCCTTCTTTCTGCTCAAATGCTTTCCTATGTTTCATACCTTTTCATTAATGCTAATCCATGTCTTCCACGAGAGCGGAACACCAAAAAGCGCCCACCATAGTTTAGAATAGTCGTGAGAATAGGAAAGAAAAAAGCCGCATGCAATTGAAGGAAGGTATTATCCCATGTTCGGTGGGAGTCATCTATTGACATGGGTTCGAATCCAATTCGAGAGGAATTATCTCGTCTCTTAAGGAAAAGTTGCGAGGGGCATACTTATGTCGTTATGTGTAAGTTGTTCCCGACATGCTTGGAGGGGGGGGGTAGAGTGTTAGTAAGAATTCCCGTCCCAGCGTCCCCAGTCACTAAACCAGTAGAGGGATAGGGCATAGAGCAAAGACAAGATAAACGTGCAAAAGATAGAGATTAAAGCCGTTATCGTCAAGCATTTCTATATGGACCACCGAAGAAATCTACAGGAAAAGTTTATTATTCACTAAACCGGAAGTTGAAGAAATTCCTTAGGATTCATAAGATAGGAATTCATGATGGTATTGCCCTAACCTATCTGTCTGTATATATCTCTAATAGCTCATTGAAAAGTGAGTCTCATAGAGGAGTACGCCATTACCTAGGTAGTCATGCCTCTTCTTCCTCCAATAGCAGGGATATTATAGCTCCGCTTCAATTCCTGAGTGCTGTTTCTACGAGCATCAAGGTGTCCGATGCGTATACTTTCTAGTAGTACGGATGAGTTCTTTATTTTTTCCTTAAGCCCGTAGCATCTCCCACATATGTTGATGGGTAGGACTATGATTCTCTGGCACGTTGCACTAGTCGTTTCCACTACTTAAATTAACCGGCGAGAGTTCAGTCGAAAAAGAAAGCAGTTCAGTAGAGGGGAAATCAAAAAATAAGGTAGGGGCTTCCTGGCTCTACACGTTAGTAGTTACTCGCTGGGAAGAAGTTATGGGAAGTTAAGTATAGATGGGGAACCTTTTGAACTATTAATGAAATGAAAACATCTGAAAATAGCTTTCTTTCAAGTTCATCGCTCGCAAGCCGCCGGTCCGAAGACTCAAGGCGCCGGGCGTTAGCGGTCAAGAAAAGCTTCTTTCTTCGCAAGGATCATCGTTTAGAAATGCAATTTTTACATCAAGAAGCTGATGGAGTTCCCTTTTATTAGTTGCTGCCACTGCAAGGAGCGTGCGTACAGTGGGCGAGCAAGGGGAGCAATTGGTCTGACACGACATGAAAAGTCAACTTATCGGGAAATAGATGTTCTGAGCACTTCATTCAACTAGTTGGAAAGCTACAGACAGGTGCTTAGGCTATTCCTATTCAAGCTGTGAAGCTAACAGCCGGATAAACATGCCCATAAGTAACTCAGGCACTTCACTAAAGATGGAAGGTACGCTGTGAAAAGTGAGTGGTCTACTTACTATCTATTTGGCGCCATCAAAGGACCCCAACAAGGAAGCTCTTAATCAGTAATTGAAGATCGGATGTGGTTGAAGTTTGAGGTCAACTCTGTCCCCCACCTGCTTAGCGCCCTTTAACTTCTACCTCGGCATAAAGCTTCATTATTTCCTGGGCTTTGCGCAAGTTTGCTTTCAAAGCTTTACAAGCTGAGTGCCTTCCTGCTTAGCGCCCTCATCCACAAAGCTTACGAAAAGAAGGAATTCCAGATAAGGGAGCCACTTCGTGTGTATACGTGGAACTTCCAAGTCAGAATTGGGCAAATAGCCATCCTACACTAGATACATCATTCATAAAGAAGAAAGTTGTGCGCGCAAAGAGGACAAATACTGTTCACAGGTTTGATCTTAGTTACACGCGTAACAACAAGAGATTACGCAGAGAGAGTACTCCAATTTCTTTACTACCCAGCTATACTATAACACAAAAGACTTAGATAGACTGTGCATCAAGAGTATAAAAAGAATATCAGAGGAGGAGCGAAGAGAGTAAGTTATTTTGTCCCTAAGCTATAAAACAGGAGTAGTCAATCCTGTTATCGGGTCAGAATGTCGACCGAGCCGAGACTCTTTGGCTCGTAGGCTGCCTTTATGTTGGTGAAAGCAGTGCATATAGTAATTCTATGCATTCCATGATTGAGCAAGGCCTTGGCAATTCTCTTCATAGAAAGAGATGCAAATACTAGAATTTCGGAGTACGTAGTTCATTTCCTTTAGAAAAAGCACTGAGAACTTTCGTACGTAACCAAGTTCTTAATTAAAGAAAGAAGAAACTTTATATTGCCTCCATCCGACCACGCTAGCAGATTAGTCGCTCCCTACGAGATTAGGCATTCTCTCGAAACGTTCTCTTTCCCATCTATCTCTCTACGACAAAGAGCTTTAAAGGAATTATAAGATTACCAATGAAAATTTACACATTGATTTAGTTACACCGTTTACAAGCCTACAAAACAAGGAGAAGGAAGCTAGCAAACAGAAGACTCTCGTACACAAAGAATGGACTGTAAGAAATAATTTAAGAAGAGACCTCAAATCAATCAATATTTTCTTTTATTTACTTTGACATAGGTACCGCCAGTTCCTAGTCATCTCATCTCTTATCTAACATGCTCGAACGTGCCCTATGCCTGCATTAGAACATGGCATCTATTTCCATCAAATGAATTGCATCGGCAGGAGAAAGCTTTACTTTGCCAGTTGTCAGGTAGTGCCTTGACTGACGAGACCTGCCAGTAGAGGTCAAGTAAGTGCAATATACCACACACAAAGAAAAGAATGAAAGAAAAGTCAGTTCAGTAAAATGTTCCTTGATTTTTGTCTTAGCAAGCAAAGAGAAACACGCCGCTATAAAGACAATGAAATAAAATAGATAGAAAGTCTTAATAATGAAACATTACTGGTAAGGTTTGAGACAGGGTGATCCTTCCCCTCTTCAAATAAAAATAATTGTTAGGTTGGACATTGATATTAAGATAAGTGGTACCTCCAAAAAAGACAGAATCCAGGCTACCGGTACAAAACCTCTAGCTACTCAAATCAAAAATAACAACTCATAAGCTACAAAGACTCTATAATAATAAGTATAATCCATAAGGAACAGCTCCCAGCCAGCAAGCAGAACGCTTTCCTCTAGTTGTCATGGACGTGTGGATGAATCGACATCAATAGCAGGTCCGATGAGGACGAGACAAAGTCTTCCTTCGAAGGAAGAGAAAGCTCCTTTTCCCATCATTCCTAGCCGAGACACCATGCGAGAGCATGCTGAGACTTAGGCCGTGGATGGAGAGGGATTCGAACCCCCGGTATTCAACTCAATACTTCGGTTTTCAAGACCGACTCTTTCAACCGCTCAGACATCCATCCCCTTCGCGCTTCGCCCGCCCTGCACGCTGGCAGGGTCTTCTCTATGTGATTCGCTACGCTTGCTTGCGCCGCCTATCGGCGGACTCTATTGCCTGACGGAACGCGAAAGGGTGGTAGTACGAATCGCTACGCTACGCGTCTATATATATATATATGATAATATGCACCTCTTACTGAGCTTTATGCCCTACAGGACGGAATCGTCTTTCTCTCAGGATCACTTTACTAGACCGCAACCACTGAAAAGAGCTAGAAGAACTTATTCTTTGGGAGGATCCATCCCCCTTTAGAAAGAAAGCTACTTAGTTAGGAACAAGGTCACGGAGCAAGGATAAGCCATTTCTTTTGAAGCTGAGACCTACTTCTTTTTTCTTTTAGTGTTATTTTAGTAACTAGAAAAGGAGTGCCATGATGTACAAACAATTCCTATCCCTGATGTGACCTAGGAGTGCTTACAAGTAGTGAGTAGTGGGGGGCAGTTGCGTTCGTCGGATCTCGGGTAATCGGCGAGTAGTCGTCTATTTTAAGGGAGCATATATGTATGTATAGTCTAACTGTTAGAGCTTGTTCATGGTTTATGCCACTTGTATCGCACCCCAACGAGTTCATTCACTCAAAGCCCGGGCCGCCCTATATATAATATAAGCGACGAAGCCCTTCTTTTTGCTCATAGGTTAAGTTGTTGCGGAACCAAGAAAGACGTAGTGTACCAACCTTAAAGATAGTCATTGTTCTTACGGGGTTTGAGACGTGGTTCATTGAATTTTTTGTTCGGTCTCGTATCATACATACATAGGTCCTTTTTTCCAAAGAAAGGCTAATGCAGTTACCGACAAAGCCGCACCCCAGCAAACGGAGGCTGAAAAGCCGTAGTGCGCTAGCGCGCCCAGCGAGCGAAGGAGCGAGCCGACCATTTGGATGAAGCAGGTCACGGAAGGAGGGTTTAGCATATATACACCGAATCATCCGACCGAATCCAGAAATTTGATGACGATTCATGTGAGAATCAAAATGTTAACTACTTGCTTGCCTGTGTTAAGCATGTAGAACCAGGCGGGCATAGAGTCATAATTAGCTTCTCTTCTCTCTCATTACCTCCTTCCTAGTCTAGTCTCGAAACTCATATTCAATTTCGTGGAAAAAGTTTGTCCATTACTAAGAGAAGTGGAGATCTCATCTCGTCTTGCTGCGAGAGAGGAAGCTGACGGACCACCTTCAAAAGACAGATAGACGAACTCAGCAATCAGACCGGCAGGAATAAGTACCTATCCCCTACGGGAATCGAACCCGTGTCTTCGACATGAAAAGACGATGTCCTAACCACTGGACGAAAGGGACCAAAAAACCACCATTATGAAGATATCGTCCGCCCTCCGGTGGGTGAACGTTTGAGAAGTGCTTCGTTTTCTTTATATACGAAATTCGACGATTTACTTTCTTGGAATCTTGGCCTGATGTGAATGAAGGAGGTCGTCTGCCTGGTTCACCACCGCTTGAAAGAAGTCTTCGCTAAAGACAGCACCACAGTCACACGAGACAGAGCTTTGACTATGACGAAGACGAGCAAGAAAGAAAGAGAAGAAGGGGAGTATAACTATCTATGAGGGGAAGAGTCAAGTACAAGAGGAAGGTGGAAGAAAGAAAAGAAGAAAAGGAATGGTTCTTAATTGACTTCACAAAGCTTCACTTCAAAGAACATACATGAAAAGAAATGATCTTCTATTGGCGTCCCCCTTTCTAAAATATTCTGCATTCTCTATCTATGAAATTGTTCACCAAGCAGTGGAAAATCAAAAAGTTTTCGATGAAGAAAATAAGTCACAGAACTCGATTTTCGAAAAAAAGAGACTCCAAGACCTCAACCTGGGTTACCTACCAGATTCTAACAAAAGGATGAGAGGTTCCAAAAAGAATTGTTTGGTTGAAACAGACCCTATTTATATAAGTGAAATCAAAGGCCAACGTCCTGATTCTGTGACAATACTTTTATTTACTCTACAACTTTTTCTAGATGATATGTTTACTTCTAAAAAATGAAGAGAATTCAAAGAGAACGGAGATATACCATCAAAGAACTTCACAGCAGAGCAAAAAAGAGAAAGGCAAGGCTCGCAAAGAACAAAGGAAAGAACTCTCACAACATCAAAAAGAACAAAGCCGAGAAAAAAACAAGGGTGATATGACCTCCTTACCTGAATGAACGAGCCAATAAACTGGTGATCGGTCCATTTACTATGTTATTGTCTATGACGGAAGATCGTCTCATTGCACATGAGATGCGTACTTTGTGGTTGGCCAGGATAAGCAAAGCCTACATCATCTAGGACCAAGATCGACTTGCCATTGAAAATACACCTTTCTATTCGGTCATCAACAGCTCGGGTCCATTTAGCTTCGGTGACCCGATAGAAACTTATAGAGTTCTCCGCGAAGGCTCACTGAATTCAGGTAAATAAATTATGATCCGATCACTCGATCCATGGCACCCAGCATCTTGCACTACACGTAGATCGGAAAGGACGCTGTTTTCTTTTTCTCATAACTTCAATGGGTCTGGCTACATGAACCATTGCAACTTCTAGTCCTTAAAGACGTATTGAAAGCAGCACATCCATCAAAGAATAGAATAGACCACTAGCAAGAGTGTTAAAGACCAACGTCCGAACAAGGAGACAGGCGACCCGCTTCGCTGAAAAAGTAACTCATCATTCAGAGCACTCACTGCACCCGATAGCGTAGGCAAGCGACCTCCAGACAGAAGGATAGCTCACTGACGACAGACGAAGAACGATTCCCTTGCCGCTCAGACGATTTGCGGGTAGTTACTTTTCGTCGAGTATTCCTTCTTTCCGGCATAAAGCCAGTTTGCACCTTCCTGACCTTTCGGATCCATTGCTATTGAATAGGCAGCGTCAATGGGATAATCCCCTTTGATAAGCTGTTGGGAGTTATTTTCCAATGGAAGATCGACTGGAAAATGGATTCCTCTAGAAAACCTATCTTAGCTTGAGGAGAATAGACAAGAGGGAGAGAAAGAGAATGGGGGATAAGAAGAAAGAGGAATGGAGGAGATGGAGGACATAAGTGAGACTGGAGAGGCACAAGATAGGGCTTCCGCTCGCTCGTTCCACTCACGTTACACTCGCTGGGGCAACGTTTTCACAGAAAATGAAGTTCTGTTCTTTTTTTGAGTTGTGGGAGGAAGAATGCCTCATTCAGGGCTGTACAACTTCGTTTTAACAGATAGTAGCTACGCCCTTGTAAACAGAACAAGAATAGACTGGAACGCAACCTTACTTTGCCTTGACTCTGGAAGACTTTCTAAGCATAGTACCCGGGACCCAACTCTCAGGCCAGTCCGAAGGAAATAAGGGCATTGATGGAAGGTGGAAGATCTTTATTCTCTGCAACTCGGCTTCACGCCTCTCTTTCAAGTATCAAGTACGGAGTAAGAGGGGCACTGGGAACTCTCATTCGAATGTGGCGCTTTTGCTACGCACTAGTAGTTCATTGAAAAGTATATTATTGTTGCATATTATTAAAAAGATTATTGATTTGGTTGGGAAGAAGCCAAGAAAATTATATCATATTTTTTTACATTTCATTTTCATCTCTTTTGTACAACATTCTTAATTATGTAAATCGAATCGAGTGGACCAATCAATGAGTAGTTCAATTTGAACAGCAGCTTTGCCTAGTTTTGGAAGCGGTCACTGTGAGCTCTTTCTCTAAACTTATTTGTTTTTACGTTATCCTTTCCTTTTTTTCTCTGTGAGTGGTGACAGATCCGTTGTGTGGAGGATGGCAACGATGCCTGTGGTGCCGGTGTGGAACAACCAGTGTCTAACAAAATTCGAATAAGAAATACATGTCCAGCATATGAAAAGAAAAGAGGTCTTCGATCTCCTGAAACCGATGCTGGTGTTCCAACTGTTACTAGTCCTATTTGTGGACCTTCGAATTCTCTGTCTTGCGCAGTAAGTAAATGGTTCAGTTAAGAAAAGAAGGCTGCGATCTACTCAAGCTGTGTGCTGGTGCTCCTCCCGTTGGTAATGCTATATATACGTGGGCATTCGCCTTTGACATCTGATGTGGTTTGAATCAACAATCAACTTCTCGTCAATTTAGGTAGTTGTGTTATTGGTATTTTTTTTTGCCAAAGTAAATGAATTAAATAGGGGTGTTTCAAAATAAAATGATACAAGTAAGTGTGGGGCAAGTACTGTTGGAAGGCCTTGACTGAGTTGCCTTGGGAAGGAGAAAAAGGTGGAGACAGCTAGCTAGTCAACCGGATTTCTTCTAAGTTAGTTCAGTAAATTCTTAACAGTGGACTTTCCCTGCGTTAGCTGTGAATAAGACTCTCTGAGCAATCAACCAAAACAAAAGAATAATAAAGACAGGATGAGCAGAATAGTTTTGTCTTGTTTTGTCAAAATATGAGGATTGAGGAGAAAATTCTTAAGCTAACCATTATGAAATCCTAGCTAGTATATATCTTCTCTGTACCGGCCGGTATACTTGTATATTATGGAGAGAGTGGTTGCTTAATTGAAAGAAAAATAAATCAATTTTGAGTGAGCTGTGGAAACCTTAAGATTAAGATGAAATCGGGGACGGATGGGAACTCGAATAGAAGAAACGAATACTTAAGGAGAAATGCTTACCATCAGCAAAGCGGAACAGCACTCTTTTTTCTCCTTTTCTTTTACCTTTATTTATTTGTGAATTGGGGTTGAGCGAGGCGAGGAGGTTCGCGAGTTTACTACAATTTCTAACAAAGGATATAAGTCCAATTGTACAAGAGAGAGTCAAGCATATAAAATAATGCTTGAAAGGCAATTCATGATAAATAACCTGAATACATACAATGCACTTTATCTGATAGATTGCGAACTTCTTCCCAGCGAGTAACTACTAACGAGCTCTACACTACTAATGTGTAGAGCCAAAAACGAGCCAGGAAGCCTAGGTAAGCTTGAGGAGAAGGTAGGTGAATTGGAGAAGGTAGAGTAAGTGAGTAGATACCATGTTGAAGCGGTGCTTTAAGAAGAGGAACTAAAGTGATACGGTCTTTGATAACACAAAAATGAGATGAAAACTCCTTAAGTAAGGAATTTTCTTGCGACTAAAAAGATTTTAAGAAGAAGAGGGCACATTTATGTAAAATATCACGAAGGAGGAAAGTGAGTGTGATTAGAGAGAATGCAAGAGAAAAGATAGATAACGCTATAAGTATATAGAACTTACTGAACACGTTGCAAATAGAGTTTTTTCCAGGCTCCAGGCTTACCGAATTCGCCATTGGGATTGGTGTACGGACAAAACAGAATAAGATTCGTAATTAGCTAAAATAAAAGAATACGCTCTTTCGACAGAGAAGTGAAGTCCGTGCGTGAGTCCTCGGCAAAAGGGTTCGATGGATTTTTTCTCCGAAAAAGCGGAGTGTCTTTAATATAGCGGAGTTACGGAGAGAGCGGAGTTTCCTTATATTTATTATATACGAGTTTGAAAGAAAGGCATTTACCTTTCCTACTTGACCTACCCACCCTGTCTCTTAAAGCGAAAAAGCTTTTCGAAATAACGACGCAACGAGTGGATTTATTCACGAGCCTGCGAGTGGAACGGAAGTGAAAAGAGCCAAGCGAATGGATGAATGAGCCATTCCTCATGGGGGTTTGGAGTGAGCCGACCAATGGGTAGGCTTTATGGAAAAGAAAGGATGCTACTTTCCGTGTCGTGATTACCCACCACTTGTCCTTGTACGCGGTAAAAGATAAAGTATGCTTTCTATGAGAGCTCGTAAGATCTGCTGACAGAAAAGAAAACCAATTCACTCGCTCAGTCTCTTTGACTAAATGGTTAAAGCACTTAACCGGCTTACCTTTTTCAGGTGCATCGTACCGTGGGTCAAACTCTGTATGTAGATAGAGCCCCTATGCTCCTAATGTAGAGCTGGAACTACAACTGTTACCGTGGAATCCGCGATAACACATGAGTTCAAGTTGTTTTTCCGGTGAAGCTAGTACTTTACTTGAGTATACCTTACTTTTTGTGTTGGAAACACCATTGTCACACGGGTCTAATAAGAATATTGACTGGCAGGTGAGCTAAAAGCCAACACCTGAGTAAGTAAGTCTTCCACTTCAGTTGCTGGTTGGGTAGGTCAAACCGCGCGCGAGTCTGAGATAACTCAGAGGCACTGTAATACCAATCGATGTTGGTTGTAAGTCTTCGGCATTGATTTTCCTTGTTTTCTATCCACTAAATTGATGTAAGCTTACCTGCTATCGAGCAGAATCTCGGAAAAAGAAGCCAAGGAGAATGGTAGATCCTATTTTATTTATTAATGGAATTAGCCCGGTAAGAAATCGGTACGATCGCTTGCTGTCTTGTTCACTGCCCCGGGAAAACGCTCTATCGTACTGCTACTACAAGTTACGATATCGAGAGGACTTGATGAAGCGTATCGTTCGTTCGTTACCCGCTTTCAAGGTTTAGCTTGTTTTGTTAAAATGTAGGACTTTTTGAGCTTATCCACCAAAAGAACAGAGCCTTTTGATGGGGTCGAAGTACGAAGGGAAGATAGAAAGAAGCTTTTTGGGGATGTTATCGCGCTTATGCGTTCTATACAATTATAAATAACGCTTTCTGCTGGTTGGTCTAGCGCTTCTTCTATAAAAAAGTTCTTTCAACTCTCTCGATTTCACTCTAGAACTCGGTTAACTGAACTCGGCCGGAAATACGTGTTAGCTGTCTTGCTTTTCCGCGAGACATCTCAAAATCGTTGTAGGAAGTAATTTACCTCACTCATTCAATGGCCTTGCCAAACCAAAGGAGACAAAAGCAAAAAGGGGAAAAGAAGGAAAAGAAAGGACCCTGCCGGTCTTGCACGGTTGGTAGTTGCACCGGACCAGGTATAGTATGTATGGTTGGTAGATACGATTTATCCTTTGGGCATGTGATGTTGGTTAGGGTATTACCATCCCAATTATGGATGCCAAACGAATTTTTGAGGTGGGTGAAGTTGAAAACCTTAATTGATTGACCAATCGAGTGTTACTTAACCCACCAAACTTGGTTCTTCAGAGGAGAATTGGAAGTGAATTGAGGCATGCTGGTCTGGGTTGACTTTCACTTTTAATGAACTTATTAACGCTTCTCTAATAAAGTATCAGCTAAGGCAAAGCACAATCATATGGCTTAACTTTCAACTATTCTGCCTAATTTTGTATTGCTCCTTCCATTTTGTGCAATGAAATTTCAATTGCATTCCCTTAGAACAATTACTACTAAGCTCAAACACATAGTCATTTCACCGTCATATAGAACTACTTACGGATCCTTGCACTGGCAAGTCGAAGATGGAGGCGCTGCTTATTTTCCATCAGGTGCTGTGGCCCCAACGAAGAGTACAAGGCGGGGCTCGATATAACCTGGCTGGCGTCTCCTCCTCTGTAACTGCCGGCGAGCGTTTTTGACCTATCGCAACATAAACACAATATAATTTCTCATTCTCTTTTCCTTTTGAGTTCAATTCCTTTTGGTTTAATAAAGAAGCAATGTTCATAAACTAACTATATATGATATTGGATACTTTTAGTTTTATCAGACATGGCACCCAACACTAGCCAAACCATAATTGCAACAATACAAGATCACTAGTTGATGTTGATCTGCTAAACTAGCTAGCAATAAAAAAAATAGAGTTTGACTCCAGATCTGACCCTTTCTTTTTTTTTATCCAATGGAGCGAGCGTAAGAATGAAACGAGCCAGAAAGCAGAATTTCACTACAGTGAAAGGAAGGATGTGCCGGAGCCAGAAAGCGAGAAAGATTCGATCTAGCATTCCTGTGGGAATTACTTTGAATCAGATATTTATTACGCTTTCTTTTCCTCTCTGCTATTGTCGTACTGTCTCTTCATCGTTCAAACCTAAGGCTTACATCGTGACGACCCACGGTCCTTCTTCTCGACTCTCATCTTTTTAGACGACTACAAAGTAGAAGGATTCCCATCCGCCACCATCTTTTCTCCATTTGCCACCCACCATAGAATTTTGGAAATCTTATAATTAATTCCTGGCTATTGGAGCAATAAAAGTGTGAGTGCTTCCACTGTCCAAGAGAGCAACAATGGGCTTGTTTCCGACCCGTGAACCTCATGGTCTTCAAATTCGGGTTGCTAGAACTGGCATGTACTGACACCACAGCCTCTTCTACCTTGGACATTTCTTGACTACTTAGCTCTTCTTCTCCTTCTTCAGATTACGAATCTGAACTAGGGTCTAATTCAGTTATCATGTGCACTGCCTTCCCCTTTTCGAGCTCTATTTTTATCTTTTCAAATTAGTTTATTTCTATTTCTAAGACTTGCCGAGTAGCATCCTGTTCTCTCTTGGTGAAGTTCAACCTATCTTCAACTTCCTTTAAACGCTTTGTTTGATTCCCTTGCCAGCTCATCTTCTTTCTCTGCCAGCTCAGCGAGGCCAACAAACAAAGCCTACTGGTCTTCGGACTAGTATGTATGTTTTCTCGAGCCGGGTGGAATTGCAATCATGTTTTCCTCCTACCTTCGGTTCGGGGGCCTTATCTTATCGGATGACTCCACTGGCATCAGATTTTAGTACTCCTTAAGGAATCTCGCTACTTCGGGCGGAATCGTTGAATCGCCTAAGATGTCCCTCTACAATTTAAGGGCTGCAAGGTAAGTCAAATCTACTCTCTTCAGACGGGACCACATGCTTTGTGCCCAGGCACTCAAAAGCCAAGCAAAACGATTTGGATCGGTTGTGGCCAGAGTTGATGCAGGTTCTGTGTGCGGCATCAGGAGGAACTGGAACACTCCACTACCTACAGAACTGGAGGACTCACTCCGGCATGCATGTGCTTCACTCAATACACAAATGAAGGCCGCTAAGGTCGGCTCTGATGTGATGAGGAAAAATTGACAGAAAACACTGCCTTGTCGCTATTATAATATAAAAAAAACCTTTCGTTTCGCAGACTCCGGAGAGTTGCTGGTGATTATGGCAAAGTCAATGATAAGTAAAGTACGTCCGGATTCTAGATTCCAACGGAAGTACCATACAACCATGCTTCCTAGCTCTACATGACAAGCACCTTATTGTCAGCTGTGGAGCACCATTCCAATAAGGGTGGTCCGTAGGGGATATCTGGTAGACTATTACCACTACTCATCAAAAGAGTATTTCAAAGAAGAAGAGAAGGAAGGCCGTCACATAGAGTAAAGTGGAAAATTCGCCATGTTGCGTGTCGACACCCTGCGCGCATCCTGGAACTTCTTTATCTCGTCGATCTGACCGGTCTCTTAGGAGAATCCAACATGCACTTCTGCTCGGCTAGCTGTGAGCTAAATTCCTTCTGAAGATAGAGATAATACTGTCAAAACGCAGTGGAGATTATGGAAAAATGAAGATAGATAGAAATCAAGCTAGACTTTAGAGCCTCCAATCAAACCAAAATAAGTGGAAAGAAATTATGGATCGAAGAATTTCGTATGTATAATGAAACCAGAAAGTGCTTTGCCCACTATAACTATTTACATTATAGTCAAATTGGATAGTGCTCTTGCCCACACGACTGCTGAGATTTTTTGGCTTCGATGCTGAGGTGTCCTTTTCTCCTCTCCTACACTCCTTTACTGCAACAGTAAAAGTGCGATTCAGATTGTCCTCTATGATTTTTTCATGAACGGACGAAACGAAATCTACTTTTTGTGGAAGTGTAGGCCTCATCATCGGTGAGGGAGTTGTATAGTTGAATCTCCCTTTTCTCGAGGTCAACGGCAATTAGAATCCAATGATCCTTGCCACATAAGGGGAGAAACAACCATTGGGCTATGTCAAACTGATTACCAAACAACTCTGGTACAAGTTCAATGAGCCTATCATACTCAGTTGAGTGTGCCGTAGTCTGTATGACAATCAAAACATTAAATATTACTGAATAAAAGAAATTCTTTCAAATTGAACCCTACAAGATTAACTAATTAATACAGTAAAATACAAAAAAAAACTTACTGAGATATAGGGCTTCATGAAAAACCATTCACTGGCCACAGGTGTTTCCTCTTGCATTAATGCTAAGCCTACTTCAATAATCTGCATGATTCAATACAGGTCAAATAAGTACCTCTTTACTTAAAGTATGCAGACGACTGAACAAATTGTACAAGTATTTTGAAAACGAAATCTCATACCTCGGCTGCAATGTGCTTTCTTCTCAAAATCATTTGTTTAATACTTTCGTGGTTGCACCAAATTCCAGTATTGACGTGCTTTAATGCTAAACCCTCTTTTTTCACCTTCTTTTGTTGAACGGAAAGCCACCAACTATCCACAATTTTCCTTGCTGGATCAGATAAGATATGTCTGGCATCATAATGAAACTTCTTTGGTACTGTAGTCTTCTCACAACTCTGCCCAACAAATGGATCAGCGAAAAGACTATCTTCAAATGTCCAAGAAGTGCAATCTAGATTGAACGGCAAATCTTCAGGTAAGGGATAGTCTAACTTCTGCATCATGCGCCATTCTTCATAATCGATCTTCATCTTAATAGGGCTCCAATCCGACAGTTCAATATTCTTATAGTTTGAGCTCCTTTTTCTGTTTCTTATTAGGTTGGGCTGTGACAACCATCTTCTGTTCTGGCTTTCCTCTATCTTGCTCTTCTGCCTTCCTCTTGTTGGTGGCTTCCTTCTCTTCCAGCTTCTCTTCAATCTTCTGCTCCTCCTCCTCCACCTCCTTTACTGGGCTCTGTGTAAGATCCAACCCAAGACTAAATGATGGTTCAGTATGCCCAAGACTACACGCCGGTGGCGTTTGTTCAATGTGGGGAATTTTTGTCCCTCCTATCTTTCGACGCTTTATTGCTTTTTTACCACCGGGCTGTCGTACACCAACTTATTTTTCCTTAAAGCACTAATAGGTGTATTCAGCAAATGATCTTCCCTCATTTCAGCAGACTGTGTTTCCCCAGAAGAAGTTGCCTTTTTTGCTGCAAAACACATAAAACAGCCTTTCAAAGTACATTTCTATTAGCAGAACATTTTATGTAAACCTAGCAGATGAAGTCTGTAAACCTAAGTGATGAAGTCTGTAAACCCATTATATCAATTCTGTAAACCTAGCAGATCAACTTTGTAAAACTAGCAGATCCAAATTCTGTATTTTTCTAGCATGTTCAAATTATGTAACCCTATGTAAAATGTAAACCTAGCTGCTACATAATGTAAAAAAATATGTAGTAGTGTATATTAAAGTCATTAAAACTTACATGTTTTCTTCAGCTGCTTCTTCGCTGAATATTGCAATTCCACCTTCTCAACTTCTTCTATCAATTTCTTGAGCTCCTCCGGTCATCAAGACGTGGAAAAGTTTTCTCGAAATAAACCACTTGTTCCATGTTTCGAACTTGAGAAGTGAGAAGTGAGCAAGGGATTGATTATACCAAACTTCATATAAACAGGCGTCATTTCTACCAAAACCTTGTAGATCGGCCTGGTCATCGCTCTCTTTACTTTCTTCTCGTCTTGAAGGATATCCAGGTATGATGAAGCAACAAAACCATTCTCTTTCAAGCACCCCTCAGGCTTCAAATATTTTAATGATTTGTCTTGTACAAGTGAAGCAGCGACATCTATCAAGGCAATCTGAAAACTGGTCCTTCTCCATGATTTACTTAAATTCCAGTTCAGATACCTTGGTATGTGCCCTTTATATTTTTCTAAACTTTTCAACTTTGTGTGTTCTAAGAACCACACCTACAAAACAAAAAGAAAAAAGAATGTCAAGCAAAGAACAGATGAAGTCTGTAAACTTCACAGATGAAGTATGTAAACCCTAAATTTGACCTATTGTGTTCAGCTGTATTTGAGTTTGAAGAGCCAGCAAGCATCAAACCTAGCCGATTCTTGTCCTTCCTCCATCGATCAAGTATGTACTTTTCGTCTATAGAAAATTGGTTTTCTTGCTTCCTCGATGGAGTGTGCGTCCCTGTAACCTCAAACAATTTGCACATGCACAAAACTTCCCTAAATTGCCCCTTGTACTGCACCTCAAATATTTGGCCACCTCACCTCAGAAATTCTTGTTGAGTCATCTCGTTCCAGTTTCAATTTGCATATCAAATTCACACAATCCCTGATCTGTTCTTGACACCTGTAGAATATAGAATTCGTATAGCTACTACGAAACTGCCTCTCCATATGCAAGGCAGAGTACAACTCGGGTGTTTTGTACTTTGACAAATGGTCAGCTTCATGCTCTCTCTCCCAAATTCTTTTCAAAGCTGCCTCAAAATTCACAACAAATTGTCCCAGTGTAGCTTTCTTTTTGAGATATTTATTCAAGAAATTCTTCATACTTTCAACGCGTTGGGTAGTCGTCATGCCAGCCCATAATCTCATATTCAAATATGCTGGCACCCATTTCTCTCTCATTGAAAATATGCTTCTAAACCAAGTATCATCTTGGTATCCAATCTCCTCCATCAAATTTATCCATCTTTCATCAAACTCCAATGGGGAATCTGACTGGTATACCACTTGCTTAACCATATCAGTGAAACCTGCCTTATTATCCACATTGCCCCACTTTGAAGATAGCTTGTGCAGAATGTGCCATGAGCAATATCTATGCACTGTTTCAGGTGCCAACACATGCTTAATCCCTAACTCAATGCTAGGGCACTGATCAGTCAGAATACCTCCAGGTTTTACACCACCCATGCATTGCAAAAACCTTGTTGTACCGTTCGAAAACAACTTCCCTACTAAATGGATTTCGTTCAGTGAGCTACCGTTCTATTAGAACTTGGAACTTCGACTGCACTTTCTTGGGCTGTGCCCTCCGCCCAATCCCTTAATTTATTGCAGAACCTCATATTATAATATAATAGATTCTAACTATCTTTCTCCGAGCTCCAGAGAGGGATTCATCGTCCTACTTTCTTTCCCCATTTCCCGTTCAAGCGGTAGTTACGACGGGGGATCAGTCTTTCAAATCTCCCTGTCGCTAGTCAGTCAAGTAGTTCTTGAGTGGACTCGAGGGGCTCTATTGAAAGATCTAACCGCCGGCCACTTCCACCTTCCAAAATGGTGTTTCCTTTGGCATAGACCGGAATAGCTGCATCATAACATATTCTAATACTATATTTCTGAACAATGGGACGGACTGTTCCCTTTCAGTGGGACTGGGGCCATACGCGATAAGGGCGCACAACTGCCATCTCAAAAGGCATCGAAGCAGTTGATCTAGTTTCATAAGTGGATCTAGTTTCAACCGAAGCAAGGACGGCAGCTTCTTCTTTTTCTTCTTCTGTGGATTCAGTTTATGAAGAAGCATCCAAGTAAGAAATGATAGATAGAGCTCCGTGTACACCTCCCTCCGTGTATGCCTCTCTCATTAATCAGATACGCGACTCTGATTAAACTACTCAGTAATAATCGCCTCTCTCTCATCTCTCTGCTCAGAGATTCGAAACCCTAGCGCTCCTCTCTCTCCCTCTCGCTATCTCTGAACGATCAGAGAATAGGTAAGGAGATCGGATTTTCTATGAATGGATCAGATCGGCTACCTTACTCTTTAAGGATTCTTCTTGAATCGGTAATAAGAAACCGTCACGAAGGATGTGGAGAAGATTTTAGACCGGGAGAATACTGCCACCAAGCAAGTAGAGATCCAATTCAAGCCTGCACGTGTTCTCCTTCAGGTCTCTCTCTTTCCCCCTTCCCACATTGACTTTTACTTCAATTTGGTTTGTTTTTTGTTCTTAAATTTGAACTTACTTTTGCTTGTCAATTCCAAATTGTTTGTGTTTTGTCTGACAGTGATGGTACTCTGTTCAAAACCAATTAAATGAATTTCTTTTTCATTATGTATCTGTGCTCTTCCTGGCTCGTAACGTTAGTAGTTACTCGCTGGCATAGAAGCGCCAAAAAAATGAGCAAGGGAAAAGAAGGGCCATTATTATACCAACCAGTAATCCAAATAGTTAAAAAAGCGAGGACTTTTCCACTCTCTCTCAATATGGTTAAGACCGGAATCAGAATCCATATATGCATTGGTGGCATCTTGTTCCATTATTACTATATTCGATAGTAGTTTATGCTTTGCCCTTTTTATTTCAATAAGTAAGTCCGTAGTTTCTAGTTTGAAAATCAATCTAGTTGGAGAGAAAAGTCACTGGGAATGGTACAATTACCTGGAACTTCAACTCTCCCTGGGCAACGCTCCCCCTTCCTCCTTTCTTTGGAAAAATCTTATCCATTTATTTCTTTATAATGTCTAGTTTCTTCTTAGATCTCGCTCTGCCCAAATGGTCTTACCGATGAACCCATACATACTCTTTTGCTACTGGCTTAATTGTTGTGAGTAAAGATAGTTTCTTCTTTGAAGTCGAAGTCCCAGAAATTCTGACTTTGGTTTTTTACTTATCTTCGGTGTGTTGCTCCCCACTTGGTTTAGGAGTGCTTTCAACGACAAGAGATTCCCAATTTTCTACTTTCGGTTCCTCTTTGTTTCCGCTTGCGTTCCATTCCAATTTCATCATCTGAAACTAGTCCACTTCTGGCATCATACCATCTCTCCTCCTCATCCCAAGTTTCTATCTCCCTCTCTCGTGATTGGTTTTGAGACTACACTCGAGATTGGTTGACTGCTTATTTCAATATCACTGGTGGACCGATGTTGTTCTCTACTTTCCTCTCCGGTTTCCGAATGGTCTTTTTAACCTTGCACCTCGACTCCCTCTTCTGGAAATTTTGTACCACTTTTGCCTTCTCCTGGTTGTAATTCCTGATGTCCAAATTAGGTCTCCTCTTCTGACTCTTTTTCCGAATCATTTTTCCTTTCCTCCGTTGATGTTGATTCCAGATCTTCTCAGTTTGGTTCTCTAAACGTCATCAGTTCCACACATTACCCCTCCAACACATGAATCCCATGGGGCAGGCAGTGGGGTGAATCATTGTTTCTAGACGACATTCTTCAGATATGTAGTGTCTTATTTGACTTTTATCTAATCTTTGACACGCCACTCTCAATGAATATTTTAACTTGCTTGTTCATACAAAAGCACTCTCAAAACCCAATCCATCATATACATCCTAGCCGGCTATCCTGCCTACTGTGATAGATACCGAACCTGCAACTGTTGTAGTAGGAGTTCCGATACACGCAGATACCCAACAAACACTCAATCAACAGAAAAAACAACAGACAGAACTCAAGAACCCCCTCTACCCGCGGAAGGAAGCCCTATTCACTGACCAAAGAAGGTTGAAAGGGAATTTAACTCCCTTACAAAGATACTTGACAAAAGAGATTAGACACACCTGCTTAGTAACTTCTTTGACTCCGCTCATCCGTGATTGTTTTTACTAGATACCGAGCTTACCTAGTAGGTAGGAAAAGAACGAATTGGGAGGAACTTTTTCGTTCGGAAGAAAAATCCTGAATCAAAACCAAACGGATCTTAAGATCATAAGGACACGCCGGGAAGATGGAATGCATTATGGAGGGCAACGACAACAACCAGCTAGGGATAGGCGAAAAACGAAGCCATTTACTAATTTCAAACCAATCAAGACCTCTCCTATTTAAGACACATGCGGCTCAAGAGCAGGGGTAGCCTTCTCGGGCGGAGATGGATAACACAAGGTTGAATGCTGGATCCTAAATTCTTCCGCTGGGTTATAAATAAGAAAGTTCTGCTGGTGAAATGCTTGCTGCACCGACTACACAAAAGACTAATTAATAAAAGAATCCGGTTTGGGATGCTACCCGCGAACTTCACTTATATACTTCACATTCCGATCAATGCATAATTCAATCACGAAAAAATGCCTAGGAAGGTCCCCAGAACTCCTAGTTTACTGCCTTGCCTGCCTCTCTCAACTGGTCAGAATAATAGTCCTATCATTGCCTAGCCCGACGCCCTAAAAGCTAGAACCGAAGGAGGAAAGGAATAGCGTAAACTGGTTGTGTTAGTATACTACTTGTAATACTCGTTGGTAAAAAAAAGAGACTTATCACCCGCTGCTTCTTTAACCAGCTATAAGAAACTATATCACAATCGATCTAGCCAGCGGTCTAACCCCCCACCCAACCAAGGCCCTGTGCCCACAATTAAAGACCTTCAATCCTCATCTTTTCATCCGCATGCATGCCCCAAGCAAGCCGCCCTTATAGTTCTCGTCAGTCAAATGGGGAAAGAAGAGAAAGCAAGAACTCTAAGACTTTGATTTCGTTTCGATGGATAACGCAGATCCGGAAAACGATAACTAGGATCGCCAGGCACTTTTACTTCTTTTACTTACGTACGCCCGCCCTATCATATGAGGTACCCGAGCCCTAGCCCCACCAGTGTTAAGCACTTCTTTCGATGATTACATACCCGCAGACGGACACAACCCTATCAGATGTAGTACCGGAGCCTACGTTAAAGAAGAGGCTTCTCCTGTATATGACTAGCGGCGTTGATAGATTAGATACGTACCTGAGCCCGGCTAATGAATTACTCTGCCCGTGGATCAACAGCTCTTGCTTTTGGCTAGTGAACAGCTCTCGTAACTAGTCTTTTTCAGAACTATTCTTTGTTAAGCTCCAGGGAGGGTCAGTCATAAAAGGCACCCTACGACCTAGTGAAGAGCACTTATTTATAGATAGTGAACAGCTTCTTTTGCTCTAGCTTTTAGTGATGCGAGCATAACGAAAGGAGAGTGAAGCGAGGGGTGAGTTCTCCTTTACTCAAGAGCAGAGCCAATAGGTTCTTACCTAGTTCATTCGAAGCTAGCTCTTGTTTGAATTTTCATATTACGTACCGGAGCCTACGACCCATACTAGATAGAAGCTCGATGTCCCCGAGCCAGCCTGCCTACTCCTAGCTATCAGATCGATTTCGTGCAGACATGCTATTGCTGATAATATGCGAATCAATTACATGATCAATAAAATACATTTTCAATCTAAATAAACTACGACGATCTTTCATATGAAAAGAAATTACATGAAAAATTTAGTAACGAACGTTTTCTTCAGTGGAAAGTAGGTAGGTCGGGCTGGCTGGTTTCAGTACCTTATATCAATCAAAGCCTTGTAATTCATGCTACGAATCGAATCTATCTAAAATACGAGAAAATGAGAATCTAAAATACGATAGGCATTTACTATATTACTTAGACAACATGATCGATGAACAAATTACTTACTTAGATTAACAAATCCCAAGCCCAAGGAAAGGATTCTCTGATTCCAAGTCCATCTTTGCGTGCCAATTAGCCTTCTCTGGCTTATCTTTATATTCTAAACGTAGGTCTAAAATCTAATGCTTTTCTTTATTCTAAACAAACGTAGAATCAGTATAATCTAATGCTAATGCTTTTATTTCCTAATGTGAGTAAGCGTACCAAGCCTAAGTAAGAAGGGTTAAGCCCGTTCACCCAAGATATTAGTTAAAACAGGATTAGGCTAGCTCATGACTATTGCTTGCTTATCAAATTCACTAAATAAAGTGACACTCTCATGCTTCTTTCCCACTCTCTCTGCTCTCATGGGTGTTTGCAAGGATGCGAGACTACTACGAAGTGCTGTGCTTAAACTGGATTTATCCAAGGCATATTACTACAGGGTACGTACATTGTTGGTACGTCTCTGAGGTCTTACAGAGAAGGGGCTTTCCTGCCAGCCAGGTGGATACAGTGGGCGATGCCTATCCTGGAGCACAAACATGTGTCAATTTGAGTGGGCAATTCAGTGGGAATTTAACTTGCTGTCAGAGGGTAAGGAAGCAAGGAGACCTAACCTAACCTTTCTTATTTGTGTTGATAGCTGCATGAACAATCAATTCCAATCGATCTATATAATCTTAACACATAGGATTTAATGAAATACGCCATTTAACATCTCCTTTTACGAGAAAACCATTTACCCCATTTACCATCAAATTACAATTCAAATCACACGGATCACCTAACACAGATTGAATCTATGTAATAAAAAGAGTACTCAAAAGAGTGAATTTTATAAGCAAGCAAAAGATAAGTAATATAAGATTGAATCACTTCAGAGAATATTTAGATGGATTTCTCTAATATGTAGATTTGGCAAAAAGATTCGAACATGCTATGCTTACAAATCCAAATAACCAAATAACTATTTTTTTAAAGAAAAGATCTCTCACTCTTTCTTGTTCGTCTCTGGCTGGTGACTGGCTTTTGCCCTGGGTATACAGGTATAAGATAGGAGTGCTCCGGATGTGTAACTCAAGACTGTACTCTTCTTGGACTGTTTGACCCAACAACTACTTTATTTTATCATAGCAGTATGATAAATAAGCCAGCATCCGATAAAGTTCAGGATTGGATAGGGCCGGCCCGCCCCCTTTACCCTCAGGCGGAAGAAGCAAGCAATGAAAGAGGAGTTAAGATCCCTGGAGAAGAACATGACATGGGTCCTGACTCAATTGCCGGAAGGGAAGAAGGCGCTACAAAACAAGTGGGTGTATCGAGTTAAAGAAGAGGCGGACGGCAATAAGCGCTACAAGGCGAGATTGGTGGTTAAGGGTTTCTTACAAAAGAAAGGTATTGATTACACTGAGGTTTTCTCACCTGTGGTGAAGCTTACAACCATCCGAATAGTTCTCGGTATTGTGGCGGCCGAGAATTTGCACCTAGAACAACTTGATGTGAAGACGGCTTTCCTTCATGGTGATTTGGAGGAGGAGATTTATATGGTGCAGCCCGAGGGGTTTGAAACTCGGAAAAAGGAGGGTATTGTGTGCAAGTTAAACAAAAGTCTATATGGCTTGAAGCAAGCTCCGAGACAGTGGTACAAAAAGTTCGACAAATTCATGAGCAATCGTGGATTTTAACGAGGCGACACGGACCACTGCTGTTACTTCAAAGATTTTGATGGCTCCTATGCTATTTTGCTTTTGTATGTCGATGACATGCTCATTGCAGGTGCAAGCATGAAGGAAATCAACACACTAAAGCGGGAGTTAGCACAGAAGTTTGAGATGAAGGACTTGGGTCCAGCAAATCAAATTTGGGGCATGCGCATTTCTCGAGATCGAGCAGCAGGTACTCTAACTCTGTCGCAAGAGAAATACATCAACAAGGTGTTGGATCGATTTCGAGTGCAAGATGCTAAGCCAAGAATCACACCGCTGGGAGTACAACTCAAGCTCTCAAAGGCTCAAGCACCAAAGACAAAGGAGGAGCGTGACCACATGGCGACTGTGCCCTATGCCTCGGCAGTTGGCAGTCTCATGTACGCCATGGTATGCACCAGACCCGACATAGCCCATGCAGTGGGAGTGGTGAGCCGGTACATGGCAAATCCAGGTACCGCACATTGGGAGGCGGTGAAATGGCTGCTGAGATACTTGAAAGGCACCTCAAGTATGGCACTGTGCTTAAAGAAAGGCAGTGTGGGTCTAGAAGGGTTCGTTGATGCGGACCTTGGTGGTGACTTGGATAGTCGGAAGAGTACTTCCGGTTATGTTTTCACGTGGGGAGGTACAGCTGTAAGCTGGATGTCGAGATTGCCCAAATCGACCCTGAAGAGAAGATCAGTGAGCAGCGAATGAGGAGAATTATCGTCAATGGCCTGAAGTCGGAGTATAGCGGATTTATGGCTGCGATTCAAGGGTGGCCAACTCAGCCAACGCTATTGGAGTTGGAGAACATGCTTGCCAACCAGGAGGCTCTAGCCAAGCAAATGGCTGGAGTATCGCTGAAGCAGGAAGAAAAGGGAAGGCCCTGGGAGGGAGTTATTTTGCCAAGAAGCAAGAAGGATTGATTGGGATTCATCGACATCTGAGATTCGAAACCAACACTACGTCAAGCCTCTCTCTACTGGGATTGACTCGCTTAGAAGTAGAAGGGGTCCCATTCCTTTCTTTCAAAGAAACCTCTCTATCTCTTACAGAAAGAAGAAAAAGAATGATCCCACCCAAATGAACGAGCCTATTAAAGTAAAGTGGAGATGATACTGGTGCGTGCCTCAAAGGGATATTGTCCGAATCCCTCCTATGGAATGCTTTTTTTGGTGAGAGAAGTGCGGAAAAAAGACCAGAAAAAGAAAGCATGCCAACCAAAGAGAGGAAAGGACGAACGAACTCTGAACCAGTCCCCCATCAACATTCATTTTGCAAAGAATTGCACGTTCTATCATAAAGAGAGAAAAGGGGGAGCGAACTTTACTGATATCCATCCATATAGAGGGAGCGTAGGATGAGAAGTTCTTATGAAGGTAAGCGGTGAGGTATGCGCTTTTTGAGCCTTCTTTTCAACTCCGATCTTCTCGGTCTTTTTCAAGACAAAAAGTAGTTGGTGAAGAAAATGATTGCTATAGTCTTCTTTCTTGCATTAGTCTGAGTTCCTTAGATGGAGGGAGGGTGGCCATAGCCTTTTCCCAATAGAAACTATTTGATCTGCACGCCTTTGACTTTTTCAATAGCTGTCTGTAGCACACCCTGCATTTACTTCTTCACCGGGTAGAAAAGAAGGAGCTTCTCCGACTCATTCTTCTGGGCGGGCGGGTTCCTATGATTCTGGCTCCATCTTTCTGTAGGATTCCCATATTCAAGTCAAAAAGATAGGTCGAAATGCCAGTCGTTAGTCAAAGGGGACCTCATTTTTCCGGTCTCGTGAAATGTGAATAAAACCAGTGAATGATTGGAATTTCCAGCGAATGGATAAATGGAAAAACGTTCATAGGTTAGGGAGGAATATGAATTAGACTATCATCTTGACTTGACTTAGTCCTTTCTTTTATTGCTGTATGCTTACTTTAGTTATGAGTAGCCTACGCCGAGAACCGAGAAGAAGATCGAGACTGAGCCAGTGCAGGTACCGGTTGCGGTACCAGTGGTTGAGAAAACTGGGTCGAAAAAGGAGGAGAGAAAATTCCTCTCTGACTTGAAGGAGAGTGAGAGAAAGGCTCTCTTCGATTTGCGTGCACGGGTCGAGAAGGCCATTTCTACTAAAGCTCGGTTCTTGGAAAACGAGAAAGAGAAGGAAGGCTTCGATTATTTCTCTGTCACCGCATCGCCACACTTCTCGGCGCCCCTCTTTCACTTGCCGCCCCTCCACTTTGATTGAAGCCCCTTTCTAAAGAAAATAGGCGGCTGAGGCAGCTAAAGAATCCCTTCCACTTATAATCTACATGCGTGTGTCAACATCAAATAAGCGAAGAGTGGCAAAGCGTTCCCAGTTGTCGGTGTTACATAAAGTTTAGCAGTTTCGAATGAACCGGGAAAAAGTGCATTTATAGACGTTGGGCTACCTATTAGTGAATGAACAGGCGCGCAGCGAAGGAAGAAAAGTAGGTTGTCCAGCTGGAAAGGTGCTCAGTAACTTTACTAAGGGAAAACGAAAGCGGCTAGCAGCGTTTTCTACTTCTTTTCCTGGCATGTTGAAGTGTATCAAACAAAGCATGAGATAGTCAAAGAGTGTGCATCTGCATAGAAAGAAAGCAAACACCGGACTAGGGAGCAGCAAGGTATATAAGAACCGGGTCAAGTAGTTGCGATTAGTACTTTTCAAAGATAAGCATTCCAGGCAAGTAGGCACAGGTAGAAGTATGCTTTCGAGGTAGTGTAATAGCCAAGTACCCAAATAGCTAGGAATAGAAATAGCAGGGGATGGTATAGGACGGACAAGTGAGTAGTAGCTAGCAAGGAATGCCTTTTTTGATTTAGAAGCAGTAACCAGTGTCAAGTAATAGGATCGAGGTTGAGTCTTATTTCATAGTAATATGATTTCGGGCAAGAGTCGAATATACGAACTACTCTAATGAAAGCAGCCAAATCGAATATCTCCTCATTATCAATGGAATCAAGAATCTAATGGGAAACGGTATCCCTGCCCCGAAAACCGGAAAAAGGAAAGATGATAAAGTAAAAAGCGCCAAAAAGGTTCTTTTTCATTTCGCTTTCTATACATACTAAGAGACAATGAAAAAAAGAGTCCACTAAGACCCGCCACATTAAGGGGCTGTGACTCACACTTGAAGGCCTTTGATTTGAGCGGGCACAGAAGATGCTTCCTTACCTCGACACATGCAATACTGCCAACAGTTCGACACCATTCTTGGCCAATTATCAGCTGCTATCTGGCAACCGCACTCGTGCGTTGATTACGGGGCACCACTGTTTGTATCAGTACCAGTCATGGTGAAGTTCGCAAATAAGAATTGCAAGTAGGAGCTGAGCAGATGGAATGTTGATGCAGCACCATTTACTCTTCTAAGGTGGTGAAGAAGTGTCTGAATTTGGGAAATGAGAACATCCCTTTGGGTAACCTGAAGAGAACCCGATCCGTTAAGGATATTCAAACTGGTAGGTGTCTTGCTGGAGCAGGTTGAGAGGAGGTCTATAGAGAACCGGCCCTGAGTTACAAAATGCCAACGAGTTTGATGCTGCTCTTATCTTGTCTGATTCTTATTACCTTTCGGAGGCACGAAGCTCAAAAGTTCTTTCTTATTTGAAAACTTTCCTATAGTTTTGGCTGGAAGCGGTACCATACCAAAGCAAGGGCGCGTTGCAGGAGTTGAGCTTGACCACATATTCTACTGATAGTGTTGATTCAATGTTTGGAATAGTTGCCTAGGGCCACGAGTGTAACGTGCCGAAGGATCGACATTGGATCTCACCGTTCTTGAAAAGAGGAAGAGCCATGCATGCCTTTCTTGGCCACTTCACCGGGCGCTTATGAGCCGATTTCACTAGCTTTAAAGAGTTTTTTTGGCACAAGGACGACGACGAAATAGTCCTTATGGGATTGAGCATTTTAGGAAGATTCTATAAGCTTTTTTCAACTATTCAGTCATATCTTTTGATAGGAAGTTCTAAATCGGGGGATATACAGTAAGACTCAAAGGATCAAAATTAGTCTTGATTTTGAGAATTCCTACTGCAACGTTATACTTCTTTTATATGATCTTCCATACGCGGGTCAGAGTGCTTACTTAAAGCAACGTAAGGAGATTTCAATCTCTTTATTTAGCATCCAGAGAAGTAATGTTCTTCGAGGAGTAACTTATTCATCTCAAAGACCTAGTATAGATTAAAGATATAGCTGCCTCCCTATAATTATTATTATAAGTATCACACTATCGTTGATTCAGACCCTACGCCGGCTCCATAGTTCAAGTAGTTACCAGTAGTTCTCTCGGGAACAAATAATGCACTTACAGACTAATGAAATAGAAAGGACAAGAGGGGTCTGGGGGTATGGGGATTGCTTGGTCCTGTGCTAGCTGAGACAGGTAAGCGGCGCTATTTCAAGCTTTGGATAGATGAGTGATGAGTCAGTCTGGTTCGAGAAGATCCGTCATTGTGTAATAGGTTATCTAATTGAAAAAGGACTAGACATATATGTTTAAGCCAGCTCTGACCTAGCCCAAATGGAGCTACTTACTCGTTGATTGGAAATCCAATCTTCCAAATTAAGACCAGGCGGGATGGATGGGAGTCTAGCACAGTGGTAGAGCGGTAGCGGGACCGAAGCATGAGCCTTATAAAAGCTAGGATTCGAAGTCAAATGTTCAAGAAAAGACGGACGGAAGGTGATAGAGTTACCTTGCTTCCTAAGTAGCCCTCTTTCTATCGCTACGCCCGTTTTGTGCCCTCTATTTTCTTTGGTTATATATAATCTATAAAGAGCTCTCAATTTATTTTCAGAAACCTAATAAGCCATGCCTGCAACTAGTTATTAAGCAAAGGTAGTCTTATCCATTAAGCAAAGGTAGTCTTATCCATCCACTCTTTTCGCCAGAAGTCTTATTTTGAAGACGGAAAAGAAGGACAGATATATATTGACTAGTACATCTGCCTTGGCATCCCGCTTATATATCAAAAATCTATGAAGGGATGGTATTAAAGTGGATATACCGACCTTTTTCAGGATACAGGTAGGTTTATCGGCGTAAAAGGGCATGTGGAGACTTAAGACCTCCGTAGGCAATCAGGTATGGCTTTGGTTAAGTAAATTTACGACTCCATCTTCACCAGTAGCCAAGGTAGGCATAATACGCGTGAGCTCTTTCAAGTCTTTCGTGCGGGTATACGTTGAGCTAGTCCTCGTACTCCTTTTATTAGCTCTTTTTCTCAGAATCTTCTTTTTCATCGTGTCAGGTCCTGGATGTAGACTCGGCTATGGTAGGATCGACCTAATTGTGATCATTCTCCGCTTCGTTCGCAGATCTCTTGCTATTGCTTTTTCTCTCTAGCCTTGTCAGGCTGGGCCTAGGGTTTCCATTCCTAAGGCTTTTTCTGTTTCAAAGTCCGACTGCTAGAATTATTATAATGAAAGTCTTCCTAGCACGGACTATGGCTGCTTATTAATTAAGTAAGGGAAAACATCTTACCATAGGATCGATCATAAGGCCTAGGTCTTTCTTCAAAGATCAGTACTGACCTTTCCTACTGTGTCAAAGCACTTTTGCTAAGCCTCACGCTTAAGCAAGTATTTCATCTGCGTAAAGGAGGAAGTAACTTACCCTTGAACAATCGCCTGCTCTAGCATATTTCCAATATTAGATTATGAAAAGTGCCTAATAAAGCTAACCAAACTTACGAAGGTCAACCTAATGCGGCATGCAAAACGAAGCGCTTCCAGGGACTTCAAAATAAATGTAATTAATCGCCTGCTCTAGCATATTGGAAAAGGCGTGCATAGGTTGACTAGTCTAAAAAGAGAGGCTTGCTTATAAAGGCATTGTCGCTCGCTCGGATTCATTTTCCAGGTCTGTTCTAGGACTATAGATGATCCAACATGCCTCTAGTTTTATTTATTTTTTTCTGCTTGAGCCTCCTTTTATAAGCACTTACTTGGCCCATGCGAGTCGATTTCAAGATGTCAACTTTGACTATCTTTCTCTTCTTACTTGACTTATCCCTTACATTACTTTACCAAGTAACTTTTCAATAGGCATATCTTGTCTACCTTCCATATACCCTAGCATTTCTACTACTTGTTTTCTTGCATATATCCAACCTGAAATACCATTGCTTCTTGTAGGTTTTGACTAAATCAGCCTTCTACTTTCTTGACTATAATTACCTATACTTGCCATCCCGTCTTTCTATTCCTTTAAAGTCTACTTGTGACTTACCCAGCGAGTAACTACTAACGAGCTCTACACTACTAATGTGTAGAGCCAGAGACGAGCCAGGAAGAGCTGAAAAAAGGTCAATTGCTCCTTATCTTGGTCATAAAGGGAGTGAGTGCAATATTTTACTAGGACTAAGGTGGAGCACTAGGTTTTGTTCAATAGGTTAGGGCGAGGACAGGAGAAAGGAACTTCACTTCGTTGCTGGGGAAAAAGAAGGAAAGCAGTCGACTGGGTCACAACTCTTATTCAAAAGCACTTTTTGACAGGACCTACATCTCAGAAGGGAAAGAACACAGGCACATCGATACTATGAAAAGCATGGAGTGGAAATGTCCCTTTTTCTAGTTCTATTCAAAGCATATGGAAAGATATTCCGCTCGACATCAAAGATACTACGAGTGGTACCCGCTTGACTCACTTTGATTGGAATCCGATTTACTTGTGACCTGCTTACTTCACTACCACAGGAGAGCTAACAGTAAGAGCAGATGAGTTTAGAATAAGAACTAAAAGAATCACTGACCGAAGAGCTTGATGAATGGCAGTTCATTACTGACGTCTCCTTACCGCCCCACTCGCCACTTTCTTACTAGTAGGAAGACGGATCAAAAAGTAAGTAAGCAATGCCTACTTCCTAGTCTAGTGGATCTGCTACGTAGAGCCCAATCTTCTACCCTGACCTCACTTCTTTTATTTTCTTCACCGGTTATCCTTTATACCTTTTTTCAGACTCTCTCTCAATCCTTGCCTGAAGCACCTGACCAACGCGGCGCCTCACCAAAGACAAGCCCTCCTAAGCAAGAAGTCAACAAAGAGAATTGCATAAAGTAAGATAAGAAAAGAGAAAAGGTCCAGAAGAAAAAAAGAGTACACTAATAAAGTTTCATATATATATAGATGTGGACTGGAGAGTTGGGATTGAGTTGAAGATATCGTAGTTGGACGGCTGGAGGATTCAAAGTCTCTTAGGTGTTGGCATCACACATAGAGCATGTGTTACGTGAGTGAGAGGTCAATCACTCTCAGTTCTTCTTGAAAAATTCTAGAACAACAAACTCTTATCGGAAAAAGGCTGCTGAGTAGAAATTCTTTATTGCTTCTTCTTAGAAAGTACACATATATATATAGTATTGAAGAGAATCATCTTTTATTAATTGCAGAGATCTTAGATGTGGAGTAAATGTGAACCTCTTAGAGCTCTTTCTACGAGAGCATGCAGCTTCTAATGTGGTATATATATCTCCAAAGTGTTAAGTGAGGTCTGCGGGCGGTATCTTTCCCCTCTTTCAATAAGCGGATGATTATCTCATTAGAGAAAGAGAATCTCGTACAAGGCCTCTTTCTTTTTTATAAGAAAATGTTTGACTTTAGCACTATTTTTGCTTGCGAGAAAGTTCCAGTAGTTCCGGTATCCACAGTCCCTCTTTCTAGCTAAAATCCATAATTTCTTGGAGGGAAAATAAGTTCTCAAGCGAGTGAGCAATCCTTTCTATTCAATTCAGTGAAAGAAAAGCAATCCGTATCCATAAGTACTATACTCATCAGTAGGCCCATGCTGCTATCTAAGCGCCTAGCCAAGGTGTAAATCTTACTATAATAATTCTATATTTAGTATGTGCCACAAAAAGCTATCAAGGGACAAGAAAAAAGCTTTTTCGGGAATGGGGATCGTCGGATAGAGAGTAAAAAGCCAAAAGAAAGCTAGACGAGAAGTAGAATGTAATTTGCTTCCGCTCGCTCGTTCCACTTACGTTTCACTCGCTGGATAGAGAAGATTAAACTGAATACTCCTCACTACAGAAAGGAAAGTGTAGAATGGGTAAATGACGGGAATTGCTCTTTTTATATTAGGTGGGACAGCAGAAAATCGCCTAGCAACAGATCCCTCACGACCGATAGATAGACAAGAAAGATACCTACTTGGGCGACCACGTACAAGAAAGGCGCAAAAACACAAACGGTACGTTCTATTTCGTCCGCGCGCATTCGACTTATTTTTCTGTTTATGTTGTGAGTAGACCTGTCTATCTACTTACCCTACTCTTCTACGAAATCTTTGCCTGAAAAGAGTGTAAGTACTTTCTTAACATATAGATAAATCTAATTGCTTGTCTTACTTGCCCCCTTTGGTATTGCTGCTTTTCTATGCTGTTCACATCATCTAGAACTAGCGTGTGGAGGGATTTCTTTTTACTTAGAGTGCTATTTTTCTTTTGCTTTCTTTTTTTATTGATTAATATTTAGTGTTAGACGAAGGAGCTTCTTCGGAATGTACTGCTGCCAGAATAACTTCATGAGGTGATCAGCTCGGCCTTACCAACTTCTCCTCAAAAAAGCCTTTTCTATTAGCTTTCCTAGTCAGTAACAACCGTAAGATAGATGTGGACGATAATTAAGGACGGGTTCCATAAGACCTGAAACCTGGTATAAGATACTTGACTTATGTTGAGCACCGACTTGACCATGATCATGATTTGAGCGAGCTGTAGATGAGGAGTAGCAATGAGATCTATTTCATCAACGAGTATACCCTTCTACCCCATCTAGCCTAGAAATAAGTTCTGACAAATATAGCTTTTTTTTAATAAGAGTTTCCGGAAAACAGCGAAAAACTAATAAGTGCAATCCGTGCAATGCGGTGTGATGTTTGCAAAATTGAAATGTAACTGAAACAGCAAAGTGGAAAATGAACGTGGTTACTTCACATCAAGTACTGCAGGAAATAATACATTAAGCAGCTTAAGATGGCATACAGACCATCACAAGTTGAGTTCACATCAAGGTTTTTGGCAAAATATTTCAAACATAAGTAGTTCTTTTTCATAATAGTTTAGTCGGTACAAAAGATAATTAATAGTAAGGGTTGTGAACTAAATAGGCAGCCTATCATACCGGGGACAATTAAGAAGATTGTGCGGAGCAACAGCCCTATACTTTGCCATCAAGCGTGGAGCATCGAAAAGTAAACTTTCCTTTATTTAAACTTATAAGCTCGGCATACTTAACAACCATTATGCCGGATTGGTCTCGTGCAAAGTATTGAGTGCATTGCCCATACTTGAGAGCTGAGCCAACTATTTCTCTCCGTCCTGATATCTCTGATATGAACGTAAAATTAGATTCTCAGCATGCTGTAAGGTATGGTCGTCGGAGAGGTAAGGATGATACATTGTGATAGTTGAATCAGACATATCGAATGCAATGAGTACCCACCAGACATTAAGTCTAAGTGGAATGAACAACCATCGTAAGCGACAGAACCGATCGGGGGGGTCCACTTGAACTTGCTGCACCTTGTGTTGGCCGGTAGAAAGGTATTACATGCTGCATAGTATTTAATAATAATCACGAAGATAGTACCATTCATTTGCTTGCCTTCAATTGATGAAAGTATATGTAATAATAGCACAAACCATTAGATGTGGAGGTACATACTGACAATCACCATTGTCCTTACCTTTTCCTTGGAGTAGAAATAACATCAGTGCATTAACACCCTGCAGAGTAGGAAGAGCATTAGTAAGATACGAAGTAGGTAAAACTCCGCATTTATTAGTAGCAAGCAATATATAGGGAAAGCAGGCCACCACCTAATAGATTCTGAGTTTATGGAGTTTCTGTCTACTCTCTATTCCTTTATTTATTTTCTTTGCTGATTCTTTCCTGCCTTACTTTCCTCGCCTTTTGGTCAGAAACTCTATGTATGTATGCCATCTTGATCGGATGTTCCCTCAACTCCACTCTAAAGTGAGTGCTTTTTCTTTCACAGCAAATGAAATACCCATTGCAGCGGATAGGATAGGCTGGCTTTTTGCTTGAAAAGGATAGATAGGAGAGCAGTGATAGATATGTATTTCTATTCCTAATGATGGAACTCTGGATAGATGCTAGTGTCTTTGATTTATAGCTGACTTCTTATTGGAGACTACTTACTTTACTCAATTATTGGAGACTACTCAGAAGGAGATAGAGGGTGTGATCTTGGACTGAAACTATATATACATCTGAAGATTCTCCGTTCATAAGATCTTCGTCCATCTTTCTACCTATGTGATTTCTCCATCTTTATAAGAACTAACTCTCCAGAGGGTTTGAATCACCGTGATCAGATGAGCTTATGGTCGCCATAGAGGAGTGAATGGCTTCAGTCAGGTGCAAAACCTTTTCAAATAGGTATTATCGGAATTGGTTTTCCATCTGGAAGCTTTGAATCAAGAAGTGAAAAAACTCCTCTTTCTCATCTCAGACAGAAAGAAAAGTGATCCTACCACATACTCGTACTTCTTGATTTGGGAAGTCTAGTATTCTCGTCCAAATAGGAATTGGATGAAGGTCCTTTCTTTCGCACACCCTTCTCTTGCCCTGGCGTGCTTTTCTATTATATTTGACTTCGACTTTTCTTTATGAAAACGCATTCCTATGATGTTATGTTCTAACCTGCTTTCTTCTCTATGTGCATCAAAAGCCGTACCAGCAACTCGTACCAGATGCTTTTCTTTTGGTTAAGGCCATCTTGTTTAGCACTCTTTCTTTGACTGGGATCCTTTCCAAATGTTATGTTACGGAGTTGGTTGACTTGGGATAGTATTTCTAAACCGGATAAAGCTTTTGGTGATGGTGGGTTTTCTCTCCTTCCATCCAACGATTCTTTATCTAGTGAGTCTTATTAGCAAAAAACGGACCCTGCCTGGGTTCGTTCAGATTTTCTGCCCTTTTTTGAGTCTACTAGAAAGGGAGGGTCTCCTCGCCGCAAACTGGAAACTCGTTACGCCCTACTTTCTCTTTTATTTGCTTACCTAACAACTTATCTCCTTGACGCTGCCCGTAGATGACTACTTGACTTATCTTATGCATCCCCTTTCAAAACAAGTACTATCAAAACAAAGTAATATACTATCAAAACAAGTACGTACTCTAAAAACAAGTACTATCAAAACAAAACAAGGTACTCCACTAGTATACTCTCAAAACAAGTACTATTGAGTTTCGTGCATGCATAAACCGGTCTTTGGCTCACTCAAAGACCTGACAAACCTATCACCCCTGTCCCTAGCTCTCAAGTCTATCCCATGACCACAAAAACTTAGTGCCACCTGGCTAGTTTGAACTTTGACTAGACCCAACATAACAAACCTTTGACATATATATCGCTCTAAGCCCTATTTCTTCTTTCTATTCCAAGTCAACATATTAGGTTCTATATGAGATTTATGACTCTGGCTACAACACCCATTCTTACTGCTGCGGCTGGCTTCAAAACAAAAGCCTCAGATGCCTTTTCCAAACAAACAAAGCTATCTCGTGACTACACCGGTGCTACTCTCTAGCCAATGCTTTTCCCTAGCTCCTCTTTATTCCGAACATATATATATCCTTCATTAATAAGCTTCTCTTTTATACTCTGTCAACATACTTGTTTTGCTTAAAGCAGTGAATTTCTATTTGTAAGTCACCCTCGTTCATTCATTCCACTTTTTTCTCATGAGATACGAGACCGTCCGTGCTTCTTCATTCAAAGGCCTGCCTATACTATACTCTTTAATTTCTTTGGGTTGGACATCAAGTGTAGAGTTGCAGCTTCTGATAAGGATACTCAAATTGATCGGATCATCATTCATGCGCACAAGACCGTCTAAGGCGCAAAGAGCCTCTCCTACCACCTACCAGCAGCCTAATTCCCCTTCTTTCCAATCCTAGCTCTACGGTTGATTCCTTATGAGGTGTCTCCTCTGATGCTTCTGTTTGAGCTCAATATTTTTTATAGAAATCGCACTCGATCAAAGGGGAGCATAAGCTAGTTCAGTGGTGGAAACCTCTGTAATCGATGGGAACCTCGAAGCTGTCTGGGGCAGGAGCAAACTCATATTAGGCACTGCCGCAGCATCAACTGGTACAAGGAAGAGGCACGGTAGCGAAGATCAATCCATCTCCATATACAAAAAGCTTTGCCTTGGGCATGCAACCCCAAAAAAAAGATAGTGGCCAGTAGGTGGATCGATTTAACTGGTTACGTCTGAGTGCCCTGATACTTATGGTTTTGCTAGCATTCATACATGGCGTGACAGCTACTTAACCAAAATATAGGGCGGGATATTTCTTGGTACTAGTAAAATAGGCAAAGTAAGAAAACTTCGTATGGAGACTGACTAAAAAGTTTGGCTTGTGCGTTTGCAACATCCATTCCTGAGACAAACCTATATTAAAAAGGATTTAAATGGGTACCACATTCTTCTCCGTTCAACTGCTACACCGTATATCTACCTTACTTGTATATTGGGGATCTCCTCCCACAACTCAAAAAAAGCAAATGAATTGAAGTTCTTTTTTTGAGTTGTGGGAGGATTAAACTATTAAAGGACGAGTATACATCCAATCATTCTTTGGAAGCCGATCCTGGAGAGCAAGCTTACCTTTATTGGAATTTTCTATCGATCGATAAGGTGGACCCGTGTAGAATTGCTCTAAATTTCTAGTGAGAAAGACAAGAAAGATAGGTATATTGGCAACCAACTCAGGAGTAGTTCTGTCCCAGCCGCAGCTTCATATGGGTTGGGGGTTTAGATCCGGTCGATACATAGAGGTGTGTGTTTCCTCTACCACATTGAGAGAGATCCCAGCTCCTTTCGGCAATAAAGGACTTGGCAATTAGGAAAGTCTTCGGCTGATGCGTGTCAATAGAATTCAGAAATCCATCAAAAATAGGCAATCCCAGAAATACCAACTTGACCAGAAAGTCAGAGATAGTACTTCAACTACTTTGATTCTAGTCAGGATTGGGATAAGGGGTAGATAGAGGGATTGAAGTTGGTGGATTTACCTTATTTCAGGGGTAGTTTGGTCATCTGTACCTTCGTCCATCATTGCTCCATGCCGACCGAAAGGTAACATAATTTGGCTTTTTTGAAAGGAGACTCGTTTGGAACTCAAAACAACATATCTTTGAGACAAAATTGATTCATTAGGCTGTTGTGTCCGATCTGATTCTACCTACTTATTTATGCAATGCTTTTGTCTGGGGGTTCGGATTATTGTTTAATAGAGGCAGTTTTTCTTAAGTCATTGATAGAGATGAATGCCCTAATTTCTCTTGGTGGGGGAAGAGCTCTTAGTACTAGAAGTGGTGAGGTAGCTGAGAACTTCAAATTCGTGGGCGAAGCAGAGAAGAGAAGAAGTAATTGAATCCCCGTGCTGTAGGCCTGAGATTACAGTACTACGCCTAGAAGAGGTATTTGTCATAAGCTTTCTCTTCCCTTTTACAGAGTACTCCTTATCCTGCTCTCGACGAAGGCACAGCCTATCACGTCAGAGCTCGCTCTTGGGAATATGTTGCCAATCTATAACTTACTCCGCGCGGGATTTCACAAGTCACTGCAACATTTACTTCACTCGTCATCTAATCTCTACCGGTTCCCATGCTGCAATCGAAGGAAAGGCGCATCACGCTCCAACGCAAGAAAAGCCTTTTTATTTGAGAGCGCGCTCACGTTTAATCGAGTGTTTTGCTTGTTTTAAAAACGTTGAAGGACGTACGTCACGGGAACATAAAGTGGACGTTGACCCGAAGACTTTTTGGAGCCCTCGCTTGTGGTACGTGATTTTCATCGACTATGCACCTATAGCCTGCCTAGGTATACTTGCTCTTGACAATCCAGGTGGGCTAGCCCGCACCCCAGTGGAATAGAAAAAACCAAGTCAAAGTCATTACTTCATGCTCCAGTTTGGGTTCGCCCAGGGGAAATGAATTCAAAGCGCTAGTCTTTGACTATATGCCTAATGGCTGCATTTGCCTATGTATCAATATTTCCAGCCGCCTATTTATTTTATTAGACGCATATGGCTTCCAGCCAATTTCCTACCAGTTGGACTCTCTTTCGACCTGCACTGCCTGCAGGATCTGAAAGGGGTGCTATATTACTAAGTTCCTTGCCAAACCTTCCTGCTTGAGAGAGAGGGGACTGACCTTGCTAGGATTTGTAGAGAATAGGAAAAGCTGCCCACGTGAGGGGGAATTCCAGAGCCAGAGAAGAGGGAGGCTACTAATTTCTAAGATCAAGCGGCTCTTACTTGACTAGTAAGCCTCACTATTACGAAGCCTTGCTCCGCGGACTAACCTGGAAACATTAGTTTTCTTTACCAAGGGATTTTAGAATGCATAAACGCTGGGGTGGAGAAAAGGGGTTTTGCTATTGTTGCATGATTCTCCTGAGAGGGCGCCTTCTTCTTTATTTCCAAAATCTTCTTTGTAGTGCTAAGAATCTACCTGTACTCGGAGAATGAAATCTTGCTTACCTTGCTTCTTTCAATAAGGTAGGGAGGTTTTTCTTGTAGTGTGATAGGACGTATTTTGAGTATAGTGGAAAAAGTCAACTGGAGTTGGGAAGCCCGGCGAGCGTGTTGAAGTGAGATGGAGTAGCCGCCATGTATATGCATAACTTTCCGCCCTTGCAGCCCGCCAGCTATTCATGCGTAAGGGAACAGACCGAGAGGCGCCCCTTTCTTTACTCGTTATATGCCAGGTAGGTAAAAGATGAATTCATGGTGCCCAATAAAAGTCTATCCTAGGGAAAATCTGAGATGTAGAATTTTTTCTCAGCCTAAGGATGGATGGCTACCATTTCAGACCGGGGATCGAATAATGGATACATACAACCCAAATTCTTGTGCGCACCAGTTCGGTTACGACCAGGTTGTCCCGGCGCCTGCTTTGTATAGAGAGCTACTGTCTTGTGACATGATGACGCTCTCCATGTCTTGGTCTTCCTTCTTTCGTCTTCTCCAGCTAGTATAGCCTTAGGTCCCTTCTTCGCATCTCGAAAGATAAAGATAAAGAATATGTTCCAAAATCGGGGAATTCATTTTTCTCAAATCTTCCTCCGCACCTACAGGCAGGATAAAGTTTATAATACTACTACTCCTCTTTGGCTCGTTCTATTCTATCGCTACTGAGAAAGCATGCTCGTGTTCACTTTGTCTCGCGTAATTCAAATAGGATTTGCTTATTGCTTATATGATTTCTTCTTTCACGTCGTTTCTCTCATTAGTTCAACTTAAATACTTCGATCTGTATAATACCAACATTAAGGCCGTGAGCTTGGAGAATTGGTAAACCTAAGATTCTTACTCCTCTCCCACATGCCATTAGAAAGAATCCCAAATGGGGTGATGTGCTATACTATGGATATTGCCTCAACCTCATATTGTTTTTTCCTCCCAGTTACCGGGATTACCAGCATATGATAGCAAGGCTCCAGGGGTGAAACATCAAGCCTTATCTACCTATGAGAAGGAATTACTGGCATTGGTGGCAGCTGTACAGAAATGGCAGCATTATCTTCAAAGTGGAAGATTTTTGATTCAAACTGATCATGAGAGTTTAAAGCACTTACTCAGCCAGAGGTTTACTCACAACCTACAACAAAAGAGTCTTTGCAAATTGTTTGGTCTTGACTATGAAATACAATACAAAAAAGGGAAGGTTGTTCGACAAAGGATGCATTGTCCAGAAGGGCAAAACTGGAAATTGCTGAGGTGAATGCAGTAACTTCTCTAATACCAACTTGGGTGAAAGACCTAACTGACAGCTCTGTTGGGGATGCTTTTGCTCAACAACTAATCACTGAACTGCAAGGCGACAAAGAAGCACGACCTCCTTTCTCTCTAACTGATGGAGTCCTGAGCAAAATAGATTGTATATAGGGTCAAATGGTCAGTGGAGACATAAGGTGCTTTCTACAAGAAATGCATGATTCAGCAGTAGGAGGTCATTCAGGTATCCTTGGCACATACCAAGGGTCTAAACAAGTGTGCTACTGGGCAGGGTGAAAAAGGGAAGTACATCAGCATGTCAGTACTTGTGATATCTGTCAAATGCATAAACATGAGAATATAAACTCACCTGGACTACTAAAACCAATTCTAGCTCCTAATTCTTGGGAAGGTGTGTGTATGGATTTCATTACTGGACTGCCAAAGTCAGAAGGTAGAGATATCCTTATGGTGGTAGTGGAAAGATTCACTAAATCTGCTCACTTCATTGCTTTGTCTCATCCGATCTCAGCTTCAAAGGTAGCAAAGGTATTCTTTGATCATGTTTATAAACTCCATGGACTTCCTTCTGTGATAATTTAAGATAGAGATCCTCTTTTGACCAGCAAATTCTGGTCTGTTGGAAAGGTTAGGAGTCAAATTAAACCTGACATTTTCTTATCATCCTCAAATGGCCAATGTGAAAGAGTGAATCAATGTGTCGAAAACTACCTCAGATGCATGACTTCTAGCAAACCCAGGCAGTGGTACCACTGGTTAGCCCTACCACAGCGGTGGTACAACAGCAACTTCCACACTGCTATCAAGGTTACCCCTTTTGAAGCCCTTTTCGGGTATCCACCTCCTCAACTTCCTTTGGGCTCAATTCCAAGCAGTAGAGTAACTGCAGTTGACGCAATTCTACAAGAAAGACATCTAACTATGCTGGAGCTAAGAGATAACCTCATTAAAGCACAAGAGCGCATGAAACGATATGCTGACAAATCTCGCACTGAACGAAAATTACACAAAGGTGACTGGGTGTTCCCCAAATTCAAACCTGACAGACGGTTGCAAATCGTTCGAATTTGAAACTCAGCCCTGCGCCTGGTACTAGATTCTATAAAAAATAGGAGAAGTGGCCCATCGATTAAACTTACCGATAGGATCTAAAATCCATCTGGTTTTTCATGTTTCGCAATTAAAGAAGAGGATTGGCAGGGGAATAGCAACCTCACCTTCTCTGCCAATAGAGTTGGGCCTGACGGCAGATTGCAAGTAGCACCAGCAGAAGTTATCGACAGACGGATGATTCAAAAAGGAAATGTAGAAAATAGAAAAAGGTTTTCACTTATCACAACTACAGGCGAAACCCTGTATGTAATGCTTTCCTTGCCCGGAACCGGGCCTGGTCCTTCTCGTCTTCATCTATGAATTTCGAATTCTCCTTCTGCTTTTGTGCTTAGAGCCAAGCTAGACTATCTGGTAAAGCTCAACAAGAAAAAATCTCCTGGTCAGAGAGCTGCTAATAAAAGATAAGCTCCCGTGAAATAAAAAGCAGAAGGTCACCGTGAGACTGCAAGCGGATGTAGCATTCATTTCCACATATAGATAAGAAGCAGTTGCCGTGTACTACTCAAGGACGGCAGGAAGCCCAAGCGAGCATAATCTTAGGTTTATATTATAGTTTTATTAGAACCTATCTATGATTTTGAGCAGGCTAATAAAAAGCTTTGCAGGAGATTGCAGATGGAAAGTTATTTTAGTATGATGTGTAGCGAAAATTGTGGTGATGTGGAGGGCGTTAGCTTGAAATAAATTCCATACACTGCCATGATCAGGTTGTTACCATTCCAGGTGGAGGAAAAGGGCCAAGCATCTGCGGTCTTCTCCTTCGTCTATGCAAAGTGTACAGTAGGGGAGAGAATATACTTTTGGCAAGAGCTGTCGATGCTATCTGCATCTATATAACTCCCTTGGTTAGTGGGTCGGATCGGGTAGTAAGGGGAGCCAAGTTAGGAGTTTTTTTAGTTCGTCGGGTGCTAAAAGCAGCTTACCTTGTTGGCTATCTCCCTTCCTGTACTTACCTGTGCCTACCCATTAAACCAAATGCCTATCCGCAACCTCTTCTTTCTATACTTGCCTTGCATAAACTCTTGTATACACCGACCGGTGCTTGGCCTTCTTTATTTGAATGCCTATCCGGATACCCGGGCATACTTGAACGCATATACTTTGATGACTTACCTTTCCGACTACTACTCTCTTACCTATCCATACTTATCTACCTATTCACAAAGGTAAATTTCTACTACTGGGGGAACTATACCTTGTCAACAAAAACTATTTGACCTGTGAATTAACCCTATACGCATATATCCTAGTCCTCGCTTATCCATAAACCTTGCTATACGGTACGTGCTTTGCCTTGTATACTTACTTGCTTTTCTTTTTTACCTATCTCGTGCACTTGACTTGTTGAAGGCCTATCTGTGACTTATCCACAAAACCTATTGCTACGTAGGGGCATGTCTATCAGCTTCTCCTGTCCATGAATGAAACTCTGTGCTATTCCTATTCACAGATGCATATCCCGTGCTAGCAGCTCTTGGTTACTATTCAAAATCATGAGTGACGTATAAACCTAATAGACCGGGGAATCTCTACTTTTGGACTTATCTGTGACTTGCCTATGACTTCTTTCTAGTCCTAGCCTGTCTCCTCTTTCTATTCTAGTCCTGTGCTTGTCTTTCTTCCTGAATTCTTATGCATTTTGCATTTATTTCCTGAATAGCAGTTTTTTCTTTAACTTGTGAGTGCTTCAAACAATTCCAAAATAAGAGCGCCAGTGTAAGTCGGATATCTCGGGAAAAGGGTAACGTGCAGGCCAGAAGTGAAAGTTTCATATTTCTCCTCCGCTGCGCGCCTTGGCTGAATCGACCCCAGCCGTTAATTGCCCAGACCGAAGCTTTTATTTTTCTTCCCCGCGTATCGAAATCGAAGGAAGCCAGCCATTGTAGATATAGATTTTGATCCTGGCTTAGGTTTATTGTGAGTTATTCGAGAAAGATTCTAGTAAGTGGAAGGGGAGTTCAGTACAGTAATTGCCCGTGCATTATCAGTAGTTTCCCATCCATAAGCAGTGGACAACTCTTTATAAGGCCTTTACGTTGTGTCCACCCCATATGTCTTTTTTATTGGCATTGTATTAGTACTTTCTAGTTTCAGTACTAGCTTCGAGGAATTCCTTTTCTTTGAAAGTAGATTTGCTTCTTTTGGTTGTGTAAGAGCTTGGAAAGCAGAAATTACTTCTTTTCTTTTTGCACTTTTTCGAGTTCATCGCTCCGCGCCTCTTAAATGCATATATCTCCTCCCAGAAATGGAAAATATGCTGCCTGAAATGTCGCTTATCCAATGACTACTTCTCCTCTTTTCTACTCATCTCGCTTTCCTTCGGGATGCCAACAAGCCCTTCAAAGCCCCTAGCAAAACAACTCGATCCCTACGTTTTTCAAAATTACCATAAGCTCAACGCTACTCAAAATGTGAGACACTTTTTGGCCTTCTTTCAAACCGGGTAGCATATCTTAAATTGGAGTTAAGAAGATTTAACATTTGCAATAGGAAAGAAAAAAATTGAAATAATTACAAAATGTACAAAGGTGTTGTGAAGGATACGGTGAGAGAGAATAAAGGGCTTGTTTTGACTCTTGATGTCGTCACAGTACTCTCTCGCTAGGACGTTGACCTTCCTTCTACACACCTGTCTCCAATTCACTAAAGCATATTTCCTGCCCAGCGAGTGTAACGGAAGTGAAACGAGCAAGAAGAGCAGAAGTGAATGGTTCTGAACTGAAGAAAGATGTCATCAAAGAGGCCTAGTTTTAAACTCAGTTGTCTACCCGCCTCTCAACATCGTTCACTACTTCGGGACTGTTAGAAGATAGCTGACCGTCTACCATCGCGTTTACTGCGCCTATCAGATATAGCGCTGTGCATGGTGGTATCCGGATTCGCTTTATAAGCACCCGGCTACTTACTTCATTTATGCTAGACTAAGATACTCCTGTGCAGTACTGTGCGCTTTTATTGTTCTTCTTCATATTCATAACCTAATTAGGTTAACTACGTTCATACGGCTCATAATCCGTATTCTTCACTCCACTACCTTATTCAAGTACGATCTTTTTTCTGATGATTTGAACGAGAAACTCGACCATGAGTAACTAGATGATCTCAGTGAGCAAATTGATTAGGAATAATTTCGTAGGCTGAAATAACGTGTAATGGCTGCAACATGCTTAGCGCCCTTATTAAATTAAGTAGCTCACAAAGCAAGAAAGAGTAGGCTGGGCGAAAGATGATAAGCAAGAGACCAACCAAAGAATAGAATGATAAGAAAATGGATCCTCAAAGAAATAAAAATATTGTTGTTTGTTTTCTTCTTTTGGCACTACAGTTACTCATGCAGATCCAATAATGCATCATTCACTTCATATAATATACGGTTTTGTTTGGCATAATCTATTCTTTGTTATGGGTTTGTGGTAAACCAAGTCTATTCTGTTCTTTCTTTGGCATGCCCGCCATTAGCGAGCGTACTTTATCCATGGGTGAAACAAAAGCAAGAGAACACATTTAAGACGACATTCTTTTTCTTCCAGCAAGAATTAGTAAAATAAGAGTAAACAACTGATACCTAGCCACTTTCTTCTCAAAACAACTTGCCCTATTCCCCTTTTGCCCTTGCCCTGTCTGCTATTCTTTCTCGTCTCAAACGCTTCTTTAGTCCTGCGCTCAAGCCGTGGTAGTTAGTGCTTTTCACTTGTCTCATTCGTCAGCACCATAGCCGCCAGTGTAATCTTTTGATACTCTTTAGCTCCCTTCCTTTGATCTGATTTTCACTGCTTATTCACGGACTACTTGTTCTCCCTCTCCACCCATCCATCGCCAAGCATCCTCACAATCAACTTTCCATTACTCCTTCAACCTATTTAATTCTACAACCTCATGTGCACTACCAATATCATTTAACTTGTTCTATAACACTTAGTAAACCCTGCCTTCTTTAGATTAGATTAGCTTTTATGTGGCGCAAGCACCAATGGTGAGCATGACCATCATCCGGAAAAATACCCTGTGCACTCCTTATTCCCAGAGAATCGATCAGATATAATGCAAACTTTTCTATCACGCGTAAAAAACTCCTTTCAAGAGCGAAGCACTCCCAATTATTCCCTTTTTCCTTATCACATATAGCAAAAGCTAGCCTAGTAAAGGCCGAGAGCAAGTCACGCTGCCAAGTAAGCAATTCATTCCCTTCTTTCGTTTTCAATTTACTCTCTCTCATTCGGTGCCTACTTTCTTTTCAGGCAGATATAACTTGATGGATTGTATCACCCTGATTTGCCACCTCATCCTTCCCTTGCTACCGTAGAGTCGGACCCAGCGAGTGGAAGAATGGAGCGAGAAGAACGCTTTATTAGAATTGATTTGTTTTATACCCAAGTGAATGGAAGCATTCCGGAACGTCGATCTATGAATCTTCCATCTATAGCGTGGATGGATAAGCCTGAAGGTGCTACTAAGTGGTCTAACTCTAATCCCCTGGAATGGGTAAATGGGAAAGCTTTCCAGGCCTTTCTTCGGACTCTTCTACTTGGTTGGGACTTCTAAATAAATAGTGGATAAACTGCTGCTACAACTCTATTTCCTCGCTGATGGATTCTTTCCAATCTGGGCGGACGAGGGCGTATGCGTGTGAACGCTTGCTTGGTTCAAGCTCTTCACATAGACATGATCGGAAGACTCGTTTTTATACCGAAGCGATTCTTTGAACGGAGTTCTTTCTCTCTCTTTCTTGCGAATGATGATGGTTGGATTCAATGTTCTGGATCTGGTCGGTCCCTTATAGCTTGATTTCAACCTCGTTCTTTAAAAAAAAGAACTACATTCAGTCAGTGACACAGCTGAGTCAATAGCTGCGAGCTTGATTCCGTCTCAGTTAATCTAAAGAAAGGGAGGGTGCGTAGTCCTTTCCTCTAGCTTTCCCTCCTCCCAAAGAAAAACTGGATGAATTTAAGGTTGGCCCCCTCTCTCCTATCGCTCCGCTTTCTGCTTCAGTGTTTTGTGTCTTCTCTCTAGCTGGGTCCCATTCGTCAGAGTGTATCAGATCAAAAGCAGCATTGGTAGTGGAATTGCTTAGTAAAGCATGTTGTTTGGATCAATTGCAATCAATACAACCAGAGGATTTGAATGTAACAATTAGCCCAGATTCACAAAGTTGCCCAACAGATAGTAAATTCATGGACAACTTTGGAATAAAGAGAACTTTTGGTACAGATCACCTCTTTGTCATAATAGATCCAGTGTGGGTAGCAACCGTAGGTGACCCATCAGCGGTATATATCACAGAGGGAGAGGTCATTCAATCGCATTAGGGCCTGAAGTTGCCTCTTGAAATGTGGAAGGTTCATCAAATTTGACCTCCTCAGCCACCGCTAGTGCATACGCCACTAAATCGTGTAACCATACCGTTGTGGTGCCTTTGGCTGTCTCTGCTCCCTCCTATCTATCTGACTTTAGATCTTCGCCTTGGGAAGCTATTTCTATAGTGGATCCGAAAAGTAAAGCAGATGAACAACTCGAACCAAAGCAAAGTGGCAGTGTTAGACCGAAGGCTGGTGAAGAGAGGACGCCTACCCGCTACGCAATTGCTGATCCAATGGTAAACGAGTGGCGTGTCTTCCTTCTTTTTTATTCAGTTCAAGCATTCAAGGAAAGCAGTCACCGGAGGGAAGCCAGAGATTCCTTGATATTTAAAGATCACTGAAGTAGTTTCGGGAGCTGAAAAGTAAGTTCTTGGTTAAGGATCGAGTAAAGCTAGGCCATATATATGTCAGGATCGCCTTTCGCTACCTATTGGATAATTATTCCACCCGGAGAAGAGAACGGTGGCGTGCCCGTCCATCAACTCTTATTAAGCGATTCACGTCATCAGTTGTGGATACGAGGAGAAAACCGAATGGGGAAAAGAGGTGATCCTCTTTTCATCTATCCCTAGTCTAGACCAAAAGAAAGTTTTTGATATTATCACTAGTTGTTTACTTTATGGGTTTTTATGGGTTAGGGTACTGATTAGGATAATAATTAGAATGAGAAATGGTAGCAGGAAGAGCAAGATGAACATCATAATATTTATAATGATTAAAGGGAGCTGAAAGAGGAATATTAATAGGATGAAAATTTGAAAGATGAACCCACTAACTTCATTTTGGCTTATTAATGGTACCACGAAGTTATTTAAAGCACTTTGACCTAAGGAAGAGGAATACATTTTAGACTCCTTACCTTCAGTACTTAGTGTACAATAACCATAAGAAGATTTTACAGAAGTCATTACTAAACCATGAGAACTATGGATCAGACATGGCGGATGACGTAGAAGCAAGGTCGAAGGAGCCCTAAGCAAGTACCTAGATCACGTACTTGCAGGGACCTAGGACAACGTACTGAATAAGAGGAAGAAGCAGCTAACATGCGGATCTGTGAAACTAACATAAGAGACCCTCTGGTATATCTCTTCTTTCTAGGACTAAGAATTTCCATTACCAAAGTCCTTTGACAGTGAGCAATACTGAGCATATCCCAAGAATAGCCAGACTAGAACAATAAGGAATGCGCTCAATAAAGAGTTCCTTTCTGATCGACGCTAAGTTCAAGACTCGAAACTATTAATAAGTAAGGGGCAAATAAATTCTCAATTTCTCCCTATGTCTGTAAAATAAATATATTATTCCCCTTGTTTTGTTTACACCAATGGTTTCTAATAGAGGATCATGGACAGGGAAACCGTCTTAGTATCCGGAGCCCTTGACCCTTTCATTGCCTTTACCCTTGAATTGATAGATTAGTGAAGATCCTACGTAGAACAAGAATAAGAACAGCCCGTGCTCTGGTCCTGTTAAGGATATTGATTATAGGCATCATTCTGATAATATCAGAGATAAAGATACTCGGACGAAGAAGTTCCCATATTGAGTTTGCGGAAAGACACCACTTTCTTCTCATACCTACTAACGACGTTATGCTGTCAGTCTCTTTTCCTCGCCGGAGATAGAGTTGTATATAGGCATCAGACCACGCCTTCCAGTGTGAGTTGCAGACCCACAGTCATACCCGGATGATGTTGTATATCATGATAAAAATCGATTTAGAGGACCTGCACAGTCCGTGCCTTTACTGATTTCCAAATTCGGCTACTACACCCCGATTCGCGCTTATCTAGGATAAAAGCGGGGAACCTTCCCCTCACCGGATCCATTACCGGAGTGCTGTGCTTCTCAGGGCCCTCTGCTAAAGAGAAAGGGGCGATCCAGTTACCCGGAGCAATTTTCTGGGTCCTCCTCATTCTAGTCCTCAACGATTCCAACGATTATCATAGGCTTTTTCCTTACCTTTCATTTCAAGCTTTGCCCGCTCCATAATAATGGTTTATTTCCTCAACGGACCCCGCCCGGGAACAAAGACTTCCCTTACTTCAATACGGCTATCAAGTAAGGTGCCGTAGAAGTAGCCGTCAAAGGAGCAGTTCAGTTACAGGATCGAATCAAGATAAAGCATCCTCGCCGTAAGAAGTACTTTCTTTTTCCTGCGTACAAGACTTTTGCCAAGTCTATCCTAAGCAATTTAAGGGAGCCTCAACAATGAAAGGGTAACCGTTTAGCCAAGCACTTCTCGAATAGAGATAGAATAAAGATAGAATCTCCCATTCAAAATAGTTCCTCTAATCAATAAGGAAATACGTCACGAAAGCAGACTTAAATGCGCCGCTATTACAGTTCTCGTAAACCAACGAGATACTTTCCTTCATCGCACTCATACCTTTGATACCAGTGGTGATATCATAGGTTGGAACTGCTCCAAGCGGCCTTGCCCTTTTTTATATATAATATAAGGATGATGATGACTTTGGCCTGGTAGGGTGAATGTCCCGTGTCTACTCGAGTAGGAGTTGCACCAGAAGCTTAAACAAATCTTACTGAACCTGGAGGAGTAGACATTTCACTAGGCTAGGTAGGCCTTAACCTCTTGGGGACACCTGGATGAAAGAAGTCATTTCACGAGGCTAGGCTGGAAACTCTTGTCACTCGGCTAGGCGTTCCAACTAGGCATTCTCTTCGTTCTATTCAGGACAGACGAACCTACAAGGGATTGAAACCAGTAGTGGCGCTTCAACAAGCAAGGTCCACAGCGCATTAGAAACAGGGCAAGCTAATAAGTAGGTAGGGCGGTAACCATAATTGATTCATGTGGCAGACTTAGGATGACTATAACAAGCTTTTTTACTCTAACTTTATTCTACACCTAGCCAGCCACACTATTACTTTTTTTTAACACCTATTTATTTGAGGTTCATACAATAGACCAATAGCTTATAAAGTTCATGAATTCATTGATTGAGCTTACATTCCTTTCGAAGATTCTCTGGCCCCCACCTAAGTACTGAGTAGTATTTATCAGAGATAAATATTCCTGCTTCCTAGATGACCTAGTATAGAGGATTACCCAGTATAGAGAAATGAGTAGAATGGATATCTTAGAACTGCTACCACAAGAAAGACACTCTAAGAATTGAGACCATAACCATGAGCCTCTCAGTCAATAGCGGAGAAGTAGGTATTGTAAAGGGGATAGCATATTAGAATTAAGCAGCAGGGCAAGGTTTTAAGAAAGAGGTAAGGATACCAACTAACCAAAAGGAAGGTAGAGAAAAACCCTTGTTAATTAGATTACCGCCTAATAGGTGAAATGCTAAAAAGCAAATGGACTGAGTAATCAGCGAAACACTAAGTCTTTAGGTACAGGTCTTGATTTAGTAAAAACTCTTTCGAGCTTTTGCTGTCAAGTGAATATATTTTGTTATGGATTTTGTGGTTTTGTCTTTGGCAACCGTTCAATTGAATAGCCCTACACTCTTCGACTTTGACTCTCATACATTAGTTAAAAGTCTCAATTTCTCAATTTTGAAATAAGGAGATCCTTTAACTTTCACTCGCCCAGAGAGAGGAGGAATCTTTTCTCAGATACTACACCGGATCGACCCGACCAGAGAGATAATCACTCACTGACGTGCATAAAGACCGAAAATGGTCATGGAGTTAAGGATCTAACACTAATCGGGAGCTTGCTTGATGGGTCCGTTATTATAGACCATAGGCCCAAGAGTAAATTGAAAGCCATGGTCGAATGCAAAGAATTCCACGCGGAAAGACAGAATCTGGATCTGTATATTTACTATTTACCAGCGGAATGCTTACTTCGAAACTTTTTAACATCACTTCTTCTTTTTTCCTTCCCTAGACAATACAATAGCAAGAGAGTATAGAGGAAGACAAACCTTATGTCAAAGCTTGGTCGGCCGGCTCACTAGCGAAAGGAAAAGAACGAAGAGTCAAAGTACCCTTTACTCCTATTTATACCCAGAACGAAAGTGAAAAGGAAAATCGAAGAAACCCCGGGAAAAAACGCTTACCCGCGGAACGAATGTGAAGCGAAAGAAAGTTTCACAAAATATGAATTTTTTGATCTCCTGCTAACAGCTTGACTTGTACTCTTACTTACAGCTCGCCCCAACAAACAGCAAAGCAGGCAGAACAGAAGGATTTATTGGACTTCGTTCAGCGACCCATGAAGATCGAGACTATTCATTTTCCGTTGTTCAACGAGAGAGACTTACTATTCATATTCCGTTGTTAAACGAGCCTATTCACAACTACTTTTATTAGAATTAGTTTATTACGCCTACAACTTGGAAGAAAAGAACACAACTTACCCTTGTACCTTGTACCAAACTTACCTATAAGCGAGGGAGCCAGTATAATAAGCCTAAGACAGACCTAGAGAATAAATAAGAGAGAGTTTAGAAAATGAGTAAGGAGTTTCAGAAATTGAGTAAGAGTTTTTCCCTCAATTCGAATCTTTAGGCCGTAGAATAAATACTTTATAATAAATTGTGCCGGGTGTTATGTTAAGCGAACCGCTTTGACTTGTGCTTGCTTTTATAACTGCTCAGCTTTCCTATTTTACTTATGGGAGAAGAACGCTATATATTAGAGAAGAAGGCTATACCCTATACCTATTTTACTAATACCAATCTTCTTTCTTTCACTCCTACACAGATAAGAGTAGAGTAGTCTAACTTACTTTACCAAGCCAAGCCCCTTATACTTATGAGACAAGTCCTATTCATTCACACCTCCTCATATACATTTCCTCATATATAGTTAGTAGTGTGATAATTGCTTGCATACCAAGGGCAATATAAAGATTTATAGTAGCTTACCAAAGGCAATAGACAGAAAGGTGTAGGTTTGGTAACATTCCATAATTGAAGTGTCGGTTTGGTAACTTGAGGCTGCGGTCAGTCACAAAAGAGTGTTTAGGGGCTAGGCATCTGCCCAAGGCAAGTCCAAGTATTTTTTATAAATAGGTAAGCTAGCTTATTTCCCTTGTTTGGAAAAAATAGGTAAGATAAGCGGATTTGCTTTGTGATAAATACGGTCTTTAAGGTAAGCAGAAGATTTACTTTCCCTTTCAATATGGAATAGGGCTAGCCTAGATAGGTATGGTTAAGTGACACGTGAGTAGGCATGAAAGGTATTACCGGGTTTATGCAAGGCTTGTGATAGGAGCTAGGTCTTTTATAGCACGGGCGGGGGAGTAGCACTCACTGGATAAACTAATAAGTAATGGGCATGAGCACCGGATAGGTCATATAGCTTTTAAACAGATATGCATATGAATAGGAGGTAGGGGCAAGAAAAGGCTTTATGCACCGGGAGAGTAGGTATCGAAGCGAGTAGTATAGAGAGTAGGTATTTCCGCCAGCATAGGTCAAGAAGATATGCTAGGTAAACAAGATATGCATTCATCAAGTGAGTAAGAAGCAGATAAGGGAGATAGTATATTGCTCTAGTAGGAAAGAATAAGTTGATAACCGAGAGAATAAGCTGATAACCGAGCTTGGTAGAGTGGGTTTAGGGGGGAGTGTTTGCTTGGTAATCCTCTCATCTACTTGTTTTGACACCAACTCGACCAACGCGGCCTGCGGTATTGATCTGTTCTTCCCTTTTGTGGCTATGCTCACGCTCCTGGCTTATTTGCTTAACCACCTCAGCTTGCATCTGAGCCATCTCTTTCATCTGCGCCTTAATCTCAGCTAGGGTCTTCTCAATTGAGTTCCTAGGTTCAGCCATGGTAGATCGGTGTTCTGATACCAAGTGTAATGACCCAGATAACTGTATTTCGGGATTTTCATATGGGCGGTAAGATTGCAATCAATAACGGGTTATTGGGTGAATTGAATAGAGGAAGAAAGGAAGAGATGAAGAAATAGACAAGAGAAGTTAAGGTTCCGGAGGAAATCGAGATAGAAGAAGGAGGGTAGTAGCAAGGTAAGAAGTGAGAAGAGAGGAGAAGAATATAACGAGGAAGATGACTTTCGATTAGAAAGAAATCCAGTAACAACAACATAACATTTGACCATTACATCAGCTCTTATATAACCACGAAATTACTGCAAATAAAAACGTTCAAGGTAATTAATTTACCAGTAAAAGAGAAACTTAAGATTCTCACGTCCATCTCAACGAACTCTGACGTTGTTGCATTCTTCTTCACGCCTCCAGTCCTGTCTGTCTCCAATATCTCCATTTCCTGACTTGTGGCTCCTTTCATTCTCAGTAATTTCAGCCTTGTTCCTTTCTGCATCACAGCCCAACTTTGGCCCGTAACGAGGCCTGTTTCTCTTTTTTAGCTTCAGCCTGGACCAAGTCAATTGCACCCACTCCAACGGCTAGTTCCAGAGCCCCTTTCTTCACTCGTGACATTGCCTCCCCCTCCTCTCCTTGTCCCACTAGGAAATTTAGAACTTGTTAAAATCTTCCCATGTTGCTTCTGCTTCAGTGAGATTAGACCACCTAATTAATACCTGTACCACCGGAGTATTGTTTCTCTTGATTAGTCTTCTATCCAAGACAGCTACTGGTTGTATCTTCGGTTTGCCCTCTGGACCCAGGCAGTTGAGGAATTGGCACCTCTGAGCGATTCAAACTCCTCTTCAGTTGATAAACATGAAATGTGGGATGGATGATCGAGTTACCGGGCAAATTAAGCCGGTAAGCTACCATACCAACCCTTTCAATTATTTCAAATGGCCCAACGTATCTTTTGATTGAGCTTTTTATTTCCCTTTTGAGTCCGTGAAGTCTGTCTTTATGGCTGTAGCTTCAAATAGACCCAATCACCCACTTGGAATTTTCCGACCTCTGCAAACCGCTTCATGCGCTCTTGAGCCTTTAAAAGCTGTTGTCTGAGGTGTTGTAACATGGTGTGTCTTTCCTTCCATAGCCCTAAGCTTGCCCTACTGACTGCTATTAAGTAAGAAATTCCAATCCGCCAGCTTCCACTCCAATTTACCTATTCACAAGATATAAGCCTATTCAGCAACATATTCTAAAGAAAGTAACTAACTAGTAGAAGAGTTATCCTTTCCTCCCGGATGCTACTAAGCGGCGACATAAACTCTGACCTATAACCAAGCCCCATCCCTATGTTAACCCTCAGCAATGACCTATTGGAAATTGACTCTTATCACAGTTTGGTGAGACTGTACCAAGCCTTACTTTACACCTAAGGTAGCTGCTTAAACTAGTGTACTTGACTAATCCCAATCCCATGTACCAAAGCAATAAAGAAAACCCAAGTTAACTGCTTCCCGATATTAGAGTGAGAAGAGCAGATATCTATTCTACGCAAAGAGAGAAAGTCGCCTATCCCATCTAGACCAAGCCTATCCCAGGTACCTATCGTAGAGGAAGAAGTCATAGATTCGAAGTAATATCCAGAGAGACATTGGTTGAAATCAACTTATACAATAAACACATATTCGAGTTTCGTTACCTTAGCCTACCCCATTAGAGTACGACTCTAGCTCCAAGTAATGCCCTAGTCATATCTTCACTACTTATACCTATTCCCAAGATAAGATACCGCCGGCGTATAAATGAGACCTAGTAAGAAGAAATGCCTCCCAAGACACAAGACCTATACGTTGCTTCTGTCTTTTCGAATTCAACATATCGCCTGTGAAGGGAGCTCTATTCCAATCCAGAAGACAAGACAAAAGAGGTAAGCGCCTATTCTGAAACTTCATTTCCTTTCTTGAAATAAACAACTCTTACCTAGCCACATTAGACTGTGCCTACAACTTCACTACTGTACCTATCCACAAGAAATTACCTATTTCCCTACTTTACCTATCCTGAATTCCCAATAAATGCCTATCCCAGGCCCTACTTTACTACTACTCTTTCCCTACTTTTTTTGAATTGAAACATCAACTCATATATCTTTTCCATCTCTCCTTACCTATTATTCTGTTCCAATTTGAAAGATTGATTCTAGATCAAATACCATTAGGTAAGACAACTAACTTCTCGCTTCAGCCTGGGGCATTCCAAAGCCATCCACTACCTCGTCAATAAATCGAATCCGTAAATTCTCCTCGCTTAGAAGGTAGCTTTCCAACTGGGCATTAAATTGAAAGCAAGACCTACCTCGATAGAAGCAAATGGGTTCTACAGCTTATTGACAGGACCGAGGAATACCGACCGAACTTGAAACATGTAAGAGTTCAGACTGAGAATAGAACTGAGAGAGCACATCTTCAAGATCGCCAAGGCGAAAGCAAATGTAAGCAACGCTCATTCTGTCGATGGCTCTGGTACAACAATACCAAATTCTCTAATGCAATAGCAAACGGGAGGAAGAATCAGAACTCCATCTTCAATCTCATGGTCAATTACCAAATTATATCGTATATAGACGACATTGCCTAGGCCTTCGCAAACCACTACAAGGCGGGCATTCCCCTTTTCCTCCATATGACTTGCAATGCAAGCCAAGGTCGGTCTTGATTGAAGGGGGGAGGAATGGTCTTTTCATGTCTTGTAATGAGTTTTAATGGATAATACTATCTATGATATTAGTTAATGGCATTGCTTTGGAGTAGAACTAGATATTCCAACGTGAAGTTGGGATAGGGATACACAAGCGAAGCTCAAGCTCGAACCTATAGATAGTGAGAGGCACGCAGATGCAAGACTGCAAAGGAGAGCTGCCTTCACTCTATTAGTAAGGACAAGAGTAGAAAAGAGTCGCAAGGGCAGGAGGACCACAGTATGGTGGAATAGCAATAACAGTGCTACCTGGGTCATTTTATCATAGAAGTCTTGAAGGAACATCTCTATCTCTCCTTTCCCTAATCCACTAGGTAGGCGCCGCTATACTTTGAAGAGTGCGGTACCGGACCTTCTGATACTCCTCTTTTCCTGTTTTTGCTGTGAGTTCAGAGATGATAATGAATGCTATTTACGTGGGTGGCAATGAGTATCGAGTCGACTCGCTTGTACTTTATCAGTCAAGAAATGAATCCATTATATCCATGAAAAAGATGTCACATAAAAGTAAGCTCTTACTATGTATGCTATAAATCTTTCACATAGATGGAACCGCCGATGGTTTGGTTTCCTATTCAAAACGTAATCTCTGCTTTCAAATACGAAATTCAGATGCTTTCCAATACGATCAAATGCCAATGCCAATGATACCAGTTTTCTGGGCATGAGGATGGTACTTATATGAGTTTGCTGGGCCCTTTTTACCTGTAGGTGTGGATACCTTCATAAGTCATAAGTTGTGTACCACTGTGTGCATACCCTCATTCCATCATGAGTACTACTTTCTTTCGGAGTGCTTTTATCCATATTTTCTTAATGGACTGCCCAGTTCTTATGAACCTGAAGACCCATAGTGACACGGATGTTCAGCATAAGAAGAAATAAGGGATGACCCTCTATACTATGAATTACATTGCTCCTCCCCTAAAAAAGAAGTCTGGTACCAGCCCTGTCTTTGACGCCTCTTCCTTTCATTCAGATGTAGTACCTGAAGACTCTCCTGTTGCCGGATTAAAAGCTACTATTAGCTCTTCTGTCTGGTCCGAGATCGATTCTTTCTTTCAAGGAAGGGTAATACCGAACTGGGAATAGTACCTCTGGGTAAAGTAGACCTTCCCTCTTCTCTGGGTAAAGAAAGCTCTGAGTGTCACTAAAGTAAGTGGGCTAGCTAGAAGTAGAGTAGTCATAATATAGCAGTCCGCCAATAACTTCAATTCCAACTGTTCTACTGCGGTGGGTCTGCCTGTAATATAAAACCCAGGGATAGATAAGCGGTAGGTCTAAGAGAGCAAGGTCCGTCAAGAAACTCTTGAGATAGGGCTTTGACCACTTTTCTTTCTGTGGAAAGTGATTGAATTCTTTTTCAGAGTATTATGGAGTCGGCAATCCCACTACTGAAATCCATGCTTTTCCTTATCTTCTTCCTATTCCTTCACAACTATCTAGACCGTACTGCCAATGCTTTGAGACTTTGATTGGCTACCTAGTCCTATGCGTTATTGAAATCAACCAACGATTCACAGTAGCTTACTTACTACTAGAAAAGAACTCTCTATTAGTTAGTAAGAAACCTACTAAAATGCTCCTTCCTCGGTACGTGCATTCCTTACCCAAACCTACGAAACATCATAATATATGAGCTTCAAAGAAGATAAAAAGTTTTGAATATGCACACGAGGAAAGAAAGTGTCTAAAGTAGGAAAGGAGACTAGTTAAGCTAATTCTTTTGAAACGTTACTCCTTTTACTTTGACTACTAAACCTAGTAATACTATCCAATGCATACTTCTTTCACGCATCCCTTACTTGTGACTGAACTAAGTAGGCTTTGAGTGATAATCAAAGTAGGAATGCAATTGAGAAAAGTGCAACTGCCTACATTCCTTTTTTACAGTTCATAAAGTAAGCTAGAAATTGAAACGTAAAACAACACTACTTAAGAAAGAGCGAATGGAACTCAAAGCTTGACTTATTCTCTAAATACTTCGTTAGCTATTTGATAATTGCTTTGGTATTGCCTGACTTTCTTAGTGCTTATTTGACCATTTCAGTTTCCTGAACAAAACACGCTATTCATTCTGACATATGTGAGTTCATTCACTTCAGAATCTGGAATCAGGCTCAGGATCAAATACCTCTTTGCTTACTAAGCAAATCCTGCACTTCACCTCAGCCTACCAGGATGGCACTATCAACGTTGAGAAGAGCACTATTATCTTAATAAATATACTTTGTTTTAGGATGCTTATTTAGCCAATCCAATCATTTCTGAAGTTGCTTTAGATACTGGCATTAGGGCGAGGATGACTAACTCTGGATAGATCGTATAATAGAGGTTGATTGCTTGCATAGGAAAAGTTGTCTAAAGAGAGAGCTGCCTACGTATGGAAAACCTTGCATAGAGAGGAAAGGGACTATTGAAAGATGTGTGAGAGATCGGAGTTGGTGTATAGGTTTTGTAAGTGGGCAGATATTCGAATAGATAGAGAACCATAACGTAGAGCACAAGATAGGTATGAAAAGAGGTAGCTTCTTGCCATGCATTGTGAGTGAATAGAAAGTAGGGTCAGTCAAGTATCCGAATAAGCTTAACAGGATGCATGCTAGGAAAGACAGGAATGAAAGAAGTAGGTATTCAGGCTATAGGTCAACGTTATAGGGAAAGTATGCGCTAGGAAAGGTTTAGGTATGAACAGAAGAGACTAGGTCAAGAAGTCAGTGAGCAGACAAGGAAACTAGACACAAGAAGAAGAGTTGAAAAGCGCCGCAAAGCATGAACTGTGCGAAGAAGAAAGAAGTCAAGCGGAAAGAAATTCCCTTGTTGAAAGAAAACCACTATTTACGTCACTACTTATGTTACTAAACGAAAGAGTATTCATAACATAAATAAAAAAGTACTCAAGGTTTTTGTACCAATCTAGTCAAGTATGCCAGGAATAGTCAGTAAGGTGTATCTGGTTGGGGGACTTGAACCTGCCAGTATAGCAAGTCAAGGTTGAGAAGTATGCATTTATTAGGTGGAAATATGTCTCTGGGAAAGGAAGGTCTTCTATCACGGTAAGAGAAAGGCATTGACAAGAAGATAAGGTGCATTAAGCTAGACAGAAGAGCCAGGTTCATAGGTATATACTCAACTCATATAAGGCCATGGATTAGTTGAAATAGTTTAAAAATACCTTCCTCTAGCAAGGATTCTACGCAATAGTAGTGTGATGCCTTTCCAAGCCTACTTCTCCAGTATGGCAATCTTGCTTTCCAAAGAAACTGATTGTCCTTCTACTTGCTGTGGCTAATACCCCATAAATTCATTCTGAGCAGAGCTTTCTAGCAGATTGATTGAGCTATGTAAGAGTAAGTACGTGATGAGAATCTTGTCATCAAAGTGAAAGCACATCTTTGAGAGTTTCATATATTCCAATATGAAGTGAAAGGGAGTCAGAGGTTAGCAAATCCTTATCAAGGTGTCTTCTTTTGACTAGCCCCATTCCAAGAGAGTAGGTCTTGCTCGCTATCTTGAAAGCAGTCCTATACAACCGTACTCTGAATTCCACTTGGCATACCTGTCTCATATAAGGCCAGACTCTCCTATCTAAAGTGGAAATTGAGAAAGAAGTGTTGTTTCTTTCAAACGTTGCTTCATTGACTTCTGTCGACAACCTATTGCTTTTGGAAGAGAATATTGGAAGCATAAGAATAGAATATGAGAAGTAGTTCTTTCAACCAAAGAAGAAAGAGAAGTCAAGTTATCTATTTCAATGAGGAATCAACTATTGTAGAGAATATGTTGCATATGTCAGAATAGAATATAGAGCTTTGAGTTTAGGAATGCAGCAAGAAAAGAAGAAAAGAAAGTATACGTTTGCTTGTTGGCTTGAGCACTCGTTTCAGAAGAACCTTCTTTTGGGATAACTCTTTCTGGCAATATCTCGCTGTAGCAGTAATGTCCCATCAGTTATGGCATCTAGTTGTTTTTGTACCCTTCCGGGCTCTTTTTCCCCAGCGGCTAGTTTCAGCATAAAAGGAAGAAGTCGGGTCCGCGCGGTTCGCCTTTTCGAAAGCAGCAGTGGAGTGATGTTTATGCATTACTGTACTGCTGAGGGTCTTTACACTCAAATACTAAGTGGTAAACTATCAAACCACCTTCATATCGGACTAGACCCCATACAACTCGGGAGCAATTTATAGCTTCACACAAAATATTAATATTACCGTAGGTATCTACAGCAAAGTGGGCGACGCTTGGAGATGTTGTTCCAAAAAAGTACCGCTGCGCGCCTTTTATTATATAAAATAAATCGCATACGTTTTTTCTTTACCAGTATTTCAAGTATAAGATCCACTGCTATTGCATCTAGGTCGGGGATAACAGGACTTGAACCTGCGACTTCTAGCTTGAAAAAAGCAATCACTCTAACCTTTTCCCCGGCGTCCTCCTTGCACCTCACTCTGGCAATTTTGACTGTACTTGACTACTCTGGTGGAGGGTTTTGCTGCGCCCTATCATGTACTAATTTACTTATGCTTTACTATCACCCACTCAATCTAGTATATCTATATAATCGTCGGTTAGATATATCGTGGAACAATATAAAATTCATTTGTATCGTGAGGATTTTAATGCAGAATTTGGTTAGCTAGACTGTTAAGATCTGATAGATCATGACCTTATGCTTGAGATTTCTCACTTGTTGGTGGGGGGACAGTTTTAGTTGATTCGACAGGTATGTATCCACCTACTCCACCTTTCCTGCTGTAATCCGCAGGGGTTTCATCTACTCCAATATCGCTGTAATCATCATATGAACTATCAATATCTTTTGTTTTCTATTTGTTAGCAGGGACATCCAGAGATGCGTAAGAACGCTTTCACTGCTTTCAGTTCAGTATACGAACTGCTTTCTTGATATAAAAATTCCAGAAGAAAGGAGCTTGATCCGCAGCTAGTTGGAATTTGACACCCCTGGAAAAGGACGCTAAAGGAACTACATTGCAATTTTTATTTACCAACATATGATGAATATGGGCATATACGCTCTTCCAGAGCATACCAGGGTGGAGATGCATAAGAACGTGGAAAACATATTTTCCTGCTTCCCTACTCGGTTCCTCAGATATCACTACACGACTACAAATAAAAAGGGATGCTATCAATTTTAATAATGTATGCTTTGAACTTATCTGAGCAGTGCTCCCTATGGTTCAAAAGAAATAGAATTTGGTATACTTAGAAGATATCATTTTGGTTTTATTCTGCAGTCCAAAAGGGCAGTATTCGGCTATCTTAAATGGTTCAGGGCTTGTTACAACTAAATCCAGGTTTTTTTCAGCTGACAGAAGAAAATTTACTCCGACCCAGAACTGGCCCAGGAGATATAGCATGGAAAGCCGAATCAGAATAAAGCTTTCTAACGTGAGCCAATGAGCCTGGGAGATTATACTGAAATACACTTACTGAAAGGATAGGCGCCCTACTAAATGATTATTTAAATTACCTGGAGCTAGAGATCTAGGAAAGGAAGAGAGAGACTTCAAAGCAAAAGTTGATCGCTTAGGTGAATAAGAAGACTAATTGGGGGCGAACTACTTCAATTGAGCAAAGGAGCGCTTACTTTGAGTTGACAGAAAAGAAAGATTCAGTGTATAAAGCAGAAGCACACAATTATATATATTTAAGACTTTTGACTTCCAAGCTAAGTGAGTAGTTATTTCCTTTTCTCCAGGACAGGTAAGGGAGTAAACATAATATACCAACGGCACAGACATTTCAGGACTGGTTATAAAGCTGGCTAAGTTAAGCCATGGCATGTGATTACGTCAGAGATTATGAATTTGCTGCTCTTTTCGATGCAGACTTTCAGCGCTGCGCGCCTGATTTAATCAAACTATTGATGAAAACCGATCTTCCAAAGCACCCTCCGCGTTGGAATGGGATTGATCCATGGTTAGGCAAGCAACTGATGCCCACATCAATTCTTCCCTTGATCGAGCCGTTCATAGTTCGCAACCTCCCCCTAGGTCACTGCCGAAACGACAAATGAGTTGTTCTCTGAGACTGCCAAAGGCTTTGCCTGGAACTGTTGGTTGGAAGAAAAACATGTGATTTCGTCGCCGAGCCGATTTGTTTAACTGCATGGTGTCTGTTGGCCTGGGCTATGCTTAGCTCTATCTGAGCCTGTTGCCTGATCCTCTTTGCCTTCGCAAACTCCTCCTCAGCGTTCTCTACTTGTCTCTTGGCCTGTCGTCTCGCCCCGTCAGCTCTGGCTTTGCCCATCAATGCGAGGCCTTATTGCTCTTTCGCCCCGCTCTCTGGCGACAATGCGGGCTTATCGGTACATATGCTACCGGCGCTGCTTGGACCAATTGAGAGTTGTAGTTTTTTTACATCAGACTCTTCGGACTAAGTGTATGATTGCATCTTTTTGAGCCAAGAAGTCTAAGAATTTAAGCTTACTCTTCTTAACCAATCAAAGTAGGCCCCGTAATACATAAACTCAGTCCACAAACATCTATATTTACTTAGTAATACTATTAACGATCACTAGAGCCAGTGCTCAAAATAAAGCATTTATCTTATTCAAGATCTAGATTCTAGATTACTCAAATTAGACTTGAACATTTCCACTTTAGGCATCTGTTTCAGAAAAAGAAGAGTTTATGACCATAATAAAATCCCATACACAAATTTCAATGTGGGGCTAAAATTTGGAGCAAACACTACTTTAGCTCCAAATTGGCCTTTAAGTACGTACTATTTTGCAAATTTCCCGAATACTTATGATATGAAGAAAACACAATAATGAGTAATAGGCTAATTTCATCAAATAACAATTATAGACCAAGTTAGAAGCCAATCGATCAGACTTGAGGAGCTGTATATAATGTCGATTCCAAGCGATACAGCAGAATAGTTAGTTTGCATCGAGCCTAATAATTAGATAACCTTTAAAAGTTCTATCAGATCGTTTATCCAATCAACTAGTTTTGGTATCTTTGCTAGCCCATTGTCCCACCTGCAGCTCTCCTCGCAAGTCGACGCATCTAGCAATGCCTCTGAAATCCAGGTACTTACATCTGCAAAGGACCTGTTACGCACTGCTTGTGCTAAGTCACCCAATCGTTCCACAACATTCTCAATGGCAACTGCGCAACTGCTCAGGCACCGTGGGAATTGCGCAAAATTCAATGCGTCTCCTTTGCCAAAAAAGATGCAGCACTGACGTGATATGGAAGAATTAATTAAGTACATAAATATATTAGGTATACCAATTGTTCAAGTTTTGAGTATTCCATCAAAAACTTCTGTATAGTAATAGGAAAATAGAAAAGATAATTGTTACTTACAATGAATATTCAAAAAGTTCCAGTTGAATAGTTGGATAGAAAGAATATTGGGTTAGAACCGGGCTAATTCCCAATGTGAAAACGTGGAATAAGTATACACAGAAATTTTAAGTGCTTATCTTATCAAAAACGACAATTTATCAACTCTTCAAGTAGAAAAAAGAAGGACAATGCTTTAGTTTTAAAACCTTTGGTAAAATAAAGAAAAATGGGATCGTAGCTATTGTTCCTAACGCTATAGATGGAGCTAGCTTGGGGCAGGATGACTTTGGTTGGCATTGAAGCAATCATTCTTTGGTCTTTCAAATCTTCTTTTTCTGCAGCATTGCTTCTATGATCTTAGGAGCACTGAAAGAGTGATGCGAATAGACGAAATATTCTTTCCTTTGTTGTCTCACTATCAGAGCTTGCGAGAGACACGAAAAACACTCTCTTGGGACTCATTTTGGTGATGTCTGGAATGCCAAAAGGCGAAGGGATGATGAGTTGTCTGAATGGAAATATCGCACATTGGTACCTCGATTATGCTGTTGTTGCGGATCATGGATTCCAATAATAAAAGTAGAAAGTGCGTAGACCTCGGGGATTCTTTGAGCCCTTCCTGGTCCTGGAATACACACCGATAGAGAAAGTGGTGTCTAACAAGAATTTACGACGTGGGTTCTACCAACGAAACGAAGAACTTGAAATCGTCAGTACATAATTCCTGAAACGAAAACGCAAATTGTTTTCGGCACTCTTGCATAGGATTCGGAACAACGTCATTCCGGCGAGTATATCATATATATATATTTTTTTTTCTATTTTACTTTTTCTGGTCGCGCGTAAACTCAATTCTCGTAAGTGATGTGGATTGTGTTTTTGCTTACACTGAAAGATGGCCCATGAAAGAAGCTACCTTATCCGTGCTTAACTAAATCAAGGTGAACAATTTGCCAATTAGGCTGAAATTGCTCTGTTTACTAGACCAGCTGACCACGAATCAAAGTGTTCAGTGAAGTGAGTCGATATAGTGAAATGAGAGATAGCCGTTCTGTTCTAAGGTTTTATAAAGATTTTGGCTCCGCACCAGGAAAATTCCAAAGACAGAAGAGAAGCGGGTGCTATTTAATATGAAGAAAGTTAGTTATTTCGGTTTCATCTTACAAAGTCAAAGAAGAGTGGGATAGTATCCAGTCACTTATTCCTCTTGTATCTCTCCTTATTTGATGAATACCTTGTGAGTGATCCTCTGTCCTTTATAAATTGACCTACTAGTGATGACCACTGATTAGCGAATTTATTCCAATCATCTATAGAATATAATTTCAGAGAATGTGATGACATTTAACAAATCTTTTTTCTTGTTTTTCTATACTCTGGGAAAAGGACCCGGGAGTACTTACAAGTCGAGTGGTAATCTCACTCTCTCAAATTTGACGTGGGGCCAAAAGAATAAATTGGCAAAAGCTTTCCTTTCGGAAAAAGTTGAAAAGGAAGTGCAAATCGGAAGCCAAAAGCTTTCCGAGTCGCTGGACTCTTTGACAAGAAAATGCCAACTTGTTACATTAAAAAAGCGAATGAGATAAGTCCCATCTAGAAATCCCTTTTTCAGGTGACTGCCTGCTATGACAACTACCCTACTGAGACAGGTGCTTTCCTTGCTTATCCTACGACACCTTTACTTCTTGAGGCGACGTTCAAAAGAGACAACAAAACTCCTATGTGGTCATGCTTACGATCCCAGAGGAACCCTCCTTAGTTCTTTGAAAAGGAGCTAGGGGTACCAAGAGAGTCCTAGTTCCTGTCCCCCTTGAGACCTGACCCAGACCCAACAAACACCATTTCACTTCAATTCTATTAACCTCTGATGATGAGCTGGGATATAGTCCACAACTCCCCTTGAATTCAGCATCCAGAAGCTTTGAGATGGGTGGGATAATTAGAAGCCAAGGACTTAGCTCTTCACTTGGAAAGATAAAAAGCGGAAAACCACTTTGAATGCCCCAGATATAGCACGTCTCACTGGAAATCTCCAAGGCGAGTGCGGACAGAGCTTAGATACATAACACCGTGTAAATAAAAGCGAATCCTAGGTGGAGCTGTAGCACCGATCCATGGGACTGGAAAACCTGGGGTAAGAGCTACAGAATAAAAAAAAATTGGTACCTCTCCCTAAAGCTTGTAGTTAAAGCATTAGACTGGCGCCTCACCCTAAAAACCAGATGAATAAGATTCTTCGTGGTCTTCGACAGAAGAGAAGATATAATTAGACCATTTAGTCACTAGAATAACTAAAACTATCAGACTGAAATAAATAATGATTTTGTGGAGAAGTTTGATGAGGCTTTAATGAGATTATTTGAGAGAGAACTTCAAGCTGACCATGATTGCAAATATAAGACCCCAAATCTGATAACCATCTTGCCTCTTGAGGAGCAATTCAGCTTTATACACCCTACATGTTTTATAAATTGCAAAATGAATTCAAAAAAAATAATGGGGTTGCAGCATACAATTTTTACAAGGCAGGAGGATTATGTGATTTATAATGTAAAAGACATTGGGGATGAAAAATTGTGTTAAGTTAGATATAACTATACTGATAAAGAAGTGTCTTGTGTTTGTAAGTTGTTTGAGTCAATGGGTCTTCTTTGCTGTCATTGCCTTGAGGTTTTGAAGCAAGAGAGTGTAGTTCTTCTTGAGGACAAATTCATAGTTGATCGTTGGAGAAAGGATTTGAAAAGGGCAAATATGACAATTGCTGGATTTACAGATCCTGACTCTTCTGAAAGGTATCTAAACACAATTTATATCTATATAAATACCTATTTTATATATTTTCTTCTTTTTAGTTAATTATACTGTTAGCAATTTTAGGTACACACTTCTATATAGAAGAGCAAACCCAATCATTGAAGACCTGTTAGATATTGCTTGTATTGATGAGCAGTCTGCTGAGAATTTGATTGATGAATTAATTATATTTAGAAAAAATTGATCTGGTAGAGTATTATAATTGTTCCTGTTTCTCTTAATTTTCTGTTTTTTTTCAAAAGTAACTAGTTGATCATTATATAACAAACTTCCATATTTCTGTGTATAGGTGTAGTTGATAATTCTTATGTTGGAAGCAATGACAATGCTGAAAGTTCAAGAGTCATAGGTAGAGGAGGAGGAAGAGGGAGGGGTTCTGGTAGAGGAAGAGGAAGGGGAATAGGAGTTGACCCAGTTGAACCACCTGAATTTGTTGTTTCTGAAAATGCTAATGATGTTGATGTTGGTCAGAATGTAGAATGCAGTAGTTTCTGAAATTGCTGATGGTAGTCTTTATGCTGATGGTGGTGGTGTTGCTCAGAATGGGGGAAATCTTGCTCAGAATACAGGAAATGTAGATGAAGGATCTGCATCTGGAAGTAATCTTCAAGAATTGACCAACACTATGCCAACTATTGATTTAAAACCTCCTAGCAATTCAAAACGAAGGGGCCGACAGAGAAAGGGAAGGTTAACAGCTGCTGTGGATAGATTTGTTGAGTCAATCAAAAGGAAAAGAATCAAAAGGATGTCTAATGCATAAAATTAAGTAATACTAGGAGTTAAATAGTAGTTAAAAGTAGTTTTTCGATTATCAAATAGTTCCTTTTAAGTGATAGTTGCATTCTAATTGTTTGTTTTGTTGTTCTAGTTCAATTTGTTTGAATAATAGTGTATTTCTGTGTTGTAAACTTGTGTTTCCTTAGGTATAAACAACTGTTTCATTGTATGAACAACTGATAGATACATTTTCTATAAACAACTGTTACATCTATATAAACACCTAGGATATATATCTAAATACCTGATGCACTTAACTATCTGACTGACATAATAATTAGATTAATCTAATTAGTTAACTAGTTGAAGCACTCTAGTAAAATACTTAACTAGTTGAAGCACTCTAGTCAGTAGAAATAGAATTTTTGTAACAATAATACACTCTAATTTGTCTGTATTTCTTATAACTCAGCTGTTGAGTCTGATGTAAAAGGGAAAAGGCAAGGAAAAGTGAATCCGCTACACCAACTAGAATATGACTGACTCAAGGTGATGACGGGGCGATTGAGGTCACCACCTGCCAGGGGTTGGATAATCTGTTAAGAAAGCGTACTAGTGCTGTTTCGATCCATATGAGAATTCGTAGCTGCTGAAGAAGCGAAGACTTATTAATCTTTAGGAGAGCCCCGTGGTAGAGCACACCACCGGACCAATCACACTTTTTTCATGGATCCATCCCTTTTGATCTCTCTCAATTTGACTCTGATCGTATTTTGAATAGGAAGGCAGAAAAGGAAGTGATAGAGCTGACAGATGGGGCCCTTAGGAGTTAACTGGTTGAGGAGAATTCAAAGAGCTGGAGACGGGATTGGAGTTGGGCCACAGTGGGCTTAGTTATTTTCCTTTTCATTTATCTTTGTATTATCTATTTTTTTTTGTTTGAAATCTTTACTGGTGTCTCTCTAGTTCATAGGACTCCTAGTAAGGATAACACAGGTGTTGTTGAAACGTCAACAATTAGGCGAGGACTTGTCAAACCTGTTAATCTGTCGTCTAGATATGTCAATGTTGGTTCTCCGGCCAAGATTTGCTGATCTATTGGAAAGCCTCCTCGAGCTTGTCGTATAACATTGCCCTTTCCTTATTTTGCCCCTCCTGGACTTTCTCCCCTTTGTCCACCCACTGAGTTGCCTTGTACAGATCCTATTGTTAAATCTAGTCCACTCCTGGGTCTTCATTCTGCTATACTGAAGACACAAGCCATGAAAGTACCTGCTGTTCATGATTCAATCACACATGGTTAGTTGGAACTGTGGTTCACTTCAAAGAAATTTCATGCAAGTTGACTTGTAGTTCTTCTTGTGATGTGATGTTTCGTTCCATGTTGAGCTTGTGGATATGCCCTCATTTTCAAAGACTCCAGTTGAGGCGCGGAGCGATGATATTCAAGTTGCTGAAATTCTTAGTCAAACTCAAGATCTAATCAAGAGACGTGGTGAATCGATCTCTGTCATAGGACGTCTCTATTCTTAGCTAATTTCCAAGAAGGTTATGTCAGTAATGAAGGCATTGAACATAATTCTCCAAACAATAGTGATCAAGTAATATTCAGTGGATACCTTCCTAGCCTCATTTGAACTTATTCTTGACGAAGATGAATATCTAGTTGAATTCTGATGTCCTCCATTTTTTCTCCACCTGTGCTAATTAAGGAATAATTGTAGGTGATATCTTTGTGCTTCCAAGTCCATTTGATGTGAGTCACAGCATTGTTCCTGGACTGCATTTCTCAGAATCAAATTGCTTCGGTTGGGATTCTGTCCTCCATGGCCATGCTTATTAAGCAAAAGAAACCTTAAGTACAAACATGCGGAAGCATGGTTGAACGGCTTCATGCGGGGGGCCTAGAACTGTACCACGCAAGGGTAAGCATGCAAGAGCTATACAGTCTTCTTATTGGTGGTGAAATTCATGCCGGGAAAATAAGAAAGGTTCTATGAATGAATAATGAAATTGCATTCACTATTCTCTAATTTGTAGTGTTGTATTTTGATTATTGACCCGTTTTCTGCTCTACATCAAGTACAAGGACGGCCCTTTCAAATGGTGGTTCGTCGATTGTCATGCAGTGGTTCACTTAATTATTTACTGATATGCAATTGTGTCTAAATTATCATCTCATATATACAGATATATAATGAAATTCATCGCTTCGCGCCTTGAAAAGTTTTCACTTTGGTGCAGAGCTATGTGCCTATGGCAGCCCTAGCTGACCTTTATGAAGATCGATTCATCTGGGTCCATTACAATACATTGCGTACCGTGCATTTCCTCTTCCTTCCATACTGTGCACAAGGCCATTGGCTACTAAAAAAAAGTCTTTCTTTGAGGAAAACTCTTATTTATAATGATGAAAGCATAGAGAGTACCACCCACGTATGGAAGGTCAAACCAAATTGAAAAACCAGAAATTAAGGGCTGTCAAGTGGAACCAATCGGTGCAGCAAGGGCGCGTTGCTTACGATTGTGGTCTTTACATAATGAAGATCATGGGATGTCTTGTCACTCGCAAACCACTCGACTTTACACAGGAAGGAGTATACCGCCAAGCCCCGGTGAAAGAGTCATGGCACCTGTGCCCGGACCGTTTTCGCTGATCTCAGAAACGAAATGTCTAGCTAGGCTTCGCCTTAGCGCCACAGCTACAAGCGGTAAGGGTTCACAGAAATTACGATTGAATGAAGGCGCGCAGCGGAGTAGAATCAGCACCAACACCACCATCCACTGCTACCCCATAAGCTCCCGGCTCTGTGTCCCATCTACTTTGCATTTTATTACCATAACTTCTTTTCCGTATTTTCCTCTCGTAATGATTACCATCACTAATCGACGTTACTGGGTTTGCCCTGGAGATCAATGCTTGAAGATGACGCATCTAACTCTGACTGAAAGTCCTTGTCCTGCTTCTTCCTCTTCTTTCTGTGCATGCTTTTCCAATGCCTTTCGCGGATCTAGCACTTACGGAATTACTTTAATACACCTCGCTGCGGGTGGAGATGGTAAATCTCCATCTTGAAGCCGAGTCTCTCCGTATTATTATTAGATAATAATAATAGAATAACCCGATCGATGGTAGAATGATTCCGTGATCCTCATTTGTCGGTCGGTTTTCGCTTTTAAGCTAAATCCGTGGCTGTAGTGATAAGGAAAATTCATACTAGGGTAGGGTAAAAGAAAAAAAAGATATCGAATTGTAGGTTCGCTCGCCCTCGCCTGTCACTATAGCGTGGAAAGTTTGTCTCTGTCAAATCGGGATTTTCTAGGTATTCAGTTTAGTTAACCAGGTTGGATTTATATGCTTAACACATGCATGTCTCACGTTCTCGCAATCTGCGGTCAATGCCGGTTGAACTTCGGCAGAGACCTTCACAATAGAATCTCTGAACGGAAACTTGAAACATTGAACGTATGTGGAGTGGAGGATACGGCCTCATGCAACCAAGGCCTTCCAAGGAGTAAGTTTAATCAAGTTAGGATATCTATGACATGGAGGATGGTACTGAGGGGAAAAGGGCTTAGTTTTCAATTGGAAATCTGCCTCCTTCTTTCTCCCTCAGGCTGAGATCAAAGTAAGAACTTCACATTCCTCTCTCTCTTTCATTTTGTTTTCCCTTTAATTTACTGGCTGGATTTCACTTGTTGTATTAACGATAAATTTTTGGTGATATATAAGTGTAGGCTGTTCAAGAGTGTTTAAGAGGTCTTTCTTTTCATCTCCTCAATTTTAGGTATTAAAACTCTGTTCTTATTAAAGTAATCACACCGTTCTCCGTTCTTTTTTTTCTCTCACATCAATCTATTTTGCTTACTAAGCCTTATTAGAATCTCCATGTTCTTTCATGTTTTTTTTGCATCAATTGAAACATCCAATAGTTGCTTCGATCAGCCATGGCACTGCATAATATGGTACGATTACTCCAAGTGACACAATTTTCTCTTATTGAATTTTTATCCGAAATACAAGATGTGCATGAAAGAGGGAGGATTCAAGATTCTAATTCATTGATGGGTATTAGTAGAGTAGATATTGCCATGAAGTGCAATTAGCTTTTGTTTGGGTGGGTACTGGTACGTTAACAGAAATAGAAATCTTCAAAGAATGTATGTAGATCACAAATAATTTCAAAACAAACAACTTTATCTTATAGATAAAAGATGGAAAATTAAGTGAGAAAGTATTTCAATAAAGCAACTCTATGTTGGCTCAAGTGAGAACAGATGGATGATTAGGTTCAGTTAAAAAGTTAATACATATTAGAAGAGCCCCCTTAAATATTAACTTCTGGTGCCGAGATACATGTTGCTAGCTGAATTTCTGTAATATCCCAAGGTTAGAAATTGACAAAAAAAGGTACATTAAGATAAACTACAAAAGCGGCTGCAGGGTCTGGTCTGCCGACAGCGGCCGAGAGGGGGGCAGGCAGGGGTGAAGGGAGCTGTGACAGAGAGCAACAGAGAGGAGTGAGATAGCATGCAATTGAGAGAACAACAGAAGAATGAAAGACGCTGATGACTTGACAATTTTTCCCCAAATTACAACCCATACTTTTTTATCGTTCATTGATTACAAAATTAGCCAAAGTCTACCAGCCCGATTCCCAAACTTTTCAACTCGGTGACCGCCAAGATGCATACTTTCTAATGGGTTTGAGAGAGCGCTCATTTTGATTTTGAGAGAAATTCGCCTATCCTAGTGAGGATTTGATTGACTTATTTGAATGAAGATCCCGTGACCCGAAGTCTAACTTTTAGTAATCTGAAGTTTCGCATTTCCGGATAAGAACTTCGTTAGAATGTTTGTGCTTCTGATGGTTGCGGGGCTTATAGTACCACCAATGGATGATCCCATATGAGTATCTAAATCTAGTTGACGATGTGGATCAGCCTCTGCTTAGCACTTTATTTGAAAAAAATATAAATAATAAAAGAAGATGAAAGACAGAAAAAGAAAGCATCATATTTGATGGGATGGTGAAAAGCTTTTATTGTTGCTATATTGTTTTCCCATCTTCGCTGAGCGCTTCCTCATTCCAAACGTCCCCAATGCCATGCTATAATCTCCAGTCGGCTACGGAATCATAAATTCTTGGCAAAGCAAGAAGTCTTTCTATATAGTGGATAGCTGTTCTGTGAACAACCCCAGTAGCGGATCCTGCTCCTGCAGCTGTCTGAACTGCCACTTCTTCTGATGTTGGTAAAATGTCTCGTCTTGCATCTGGATTTCTCAACGATAGCAAACGTATAGATACGGGTTCTGTGTCCTATTCTTTGAATCTGTCTCTAGCTAAAACACTGCCAAATTTGATTCTCCTTGTTCTCCCTTGAATTATGTCCCCGTATAATCGCCGACGCTCCCTCTCGTTGTTCAGCATGCTAAACCGATTCTTCACTTAATTTTCCGTGTCATAAAAATACAACTTTGCAAATTTAGGCTCTTACCCTGTGCCGTAGGCAATAATGATCCCATACGATGCTTATGTTGTGCCGATATTTCCCATGTCTCCCGATCTTTTGGTTTGGATACGGGGGCTCTCATTCACAAACTGCAAAGGTGGTTCAAACAAAACACCTAGAACTTCAAATTAGAGAAATGTTAAAAAGCGCTAAGCGCTAACCTTGTCCAAAAGCGGGCGGATGACTGGCTGGAGGTTTGCCAGGTGGAAATTACACTGTTGACATAAGCTTTCACCTCCTTGGTCTACCTTATTGCCACATCTGGCTCGGGGTGGACAGGAGCATATGCACTATGTGCCTAGGGGAAAGATGGGAATCTATGGTCACATGTATCATAGAGAAAAGATCTTTCTCTATCATAAAGAAATAGTTAGTTAAGTTCATTCTCAAGTGGTTTTTTTCAGGCATATTACGTACTTTCCGCTTTGTGCATTCTTCTGTGCATTCTTTTACTTGTATCAATAAAATAGAAGTACCATGGAGCTTAGCCAAGAGTGAACATAGCATTGTGCGGTTCCGCGAAGCCGGTCGCTTTTTCCTTTGGTTGAAAAACTAGAAAGAAATAAGTAGGCAGCGTAAATTCAACAAAGACAGTAGGGCGCATCTATCGGAAAGGTAGGAATTTAGGGTTTTGAACATGGAAAGCGTGATGGGCTGATCATTTCCCGTTTATATTATATGGGGGAAGTCACTGAAAGCTCTGACTCGGATCCTTGTCTCTTTCTCCTGCTTTGGCCGGAAGGAAACTTCCTAACTAAAGAAGAGAGCCTTCAGGAAGCCACTTTCCCAAGGTAGGCTAGATAGAATGGATAGAAATTTTTTGAGAATATAAATAACCCGGTATTCGTAGAGATGCCCACTATCAATGAGAACCATTAGTCAACCTCAAATTTTCACATCTGCGCTTTCTTTGTAAAGAACTATGGATCAGCTTGGTCAGTCATAGCTTCACGGAACGAAACCCTCGTTCACCACCTACATGCTACCGGGGGGCCGGCCCAACCCGCTCCTCCAGAAAGCATGAAGCTAGCTGGCGGCACCGATTATAACACACCAATGCAGGGAATGACAACAAGCCAATGAGTTAAACCTACATTTATCAACTGAACACTTGCCCTTTCCTTGAACCAGAAGCGGCAACCGCTTTGACTTCCAAAATCTGGCGCTTTTGTGAGCGCTACATCCGGGGGATTTATTTCACGAAGTAAGTGACCCTCCCAAATCTTACCAATTCTTACCAATTCCACCAGTTAAAGGATGGAGATGAACCCGGGTGGAAGGAGACATAATAGTCAAAAATTGGGGGGTGCCCCTACCTTTCCTTGGATCTTCCTTCATTTCACTCTCGACTTTCCATTCCAGGGAATAACACAAGAGACAGAAACACCAATAGCAAAAAAATGCTACTTCCAAAAGAAAGAGAGAACAAACAGACTGATTGGACTTAGTTCATTGACTGTAACTTTGTTTCGAGTAGAGAAGAGAGGCGATCTTACTTCTTGCAATTACTATGTTTTCTTTTTATTTGCATATTATGTAGGTGCAAAATCTCTTCGGCTTTGAAGGATCTAATCCAAAACACTTCATTGAGTTTTGCAGTCCTCCTTGGCGGCCTCCCTTCTCTTGTTCTCAGAGGAGATACCACTAGTCTAAACTGGATTTATAAGGTTTTGCTTATTACTTTTTTGACTTTCTCATTTCTTTTATGCTGATAACGGTAATGAAGGAACATTCATCAAAGCACCAAAAGAACTCTAAATAGGCAAAACAATTTTGACTGGATCAGAAAAGGGCGTAGCCAGTGTATTTTATCAGAAAATGGTAAACTAGTCCCAAAATTTTCTAATGGGAATTGTACGAGCTTTTGTTTGGCATCAAGTTGAGGAGTTTGAGAACTTATCATCAAAAACAAAAAAGAAAGTTGTAACACTGCTTACATATGTTAGAATTGCAAGTATTTGTTTCATTTATGGTCTCTTGCTTGTGCTTGTCTGCTCTAATTAAGGAAGACTTTGTGCCTATATTTGTGGTTTCCATGGTGGTGAACTGTAGCAAAAAACCTTCAAAGGAATCTGCAGGAAGAGCACTTTGCGAATCCCTTCCAAAATTGGGGACATTTCGGAGACGGAAAGGGATGATGACCTTATAAAGAGGCACCTGGTATGCACTTCTTTTTTCCCTCTAAAGACTCTGTTTTTTGTCATGCTTTCCTTTCATTTCAGGTTGAAATAGTGGGCTTCTTGTTTTTGCTGACCTCATCATCGCCTAACCCCGAGATGCCTTACTTTACAAAAGAAACCATAGCTCTTTCAGTTCAAACAATTGTTGGTGGATTTATGGAACTGTATTAGCTCTCTTGATTCCTCTCTTGGTACTCTTTTCACTGTCTGTTCTTATCTTTTATTTGAATATATTTATTCCGCCACTTCCAAAAAATAATAGAGAGGAATTTACTCTTTGATTAGAGCATGCTTTTATTTCAAACCAACGCGGCCTCATGACCTTTTCTGAAGCACTGATGATTGAACTTGCTGGTATATAGCCACCTGGATGAGGACTAACTTGATATAGTTATCTTCTAGGTTTTGATCTTTCTTTCAAAATCCAGCCAGTAAGTAATTATATAAAAGAAATTCAAATGCAGGTCAAAGATTATACCTGAGTAGTAGATAAGAATGATGTTACGTTGTCCCGCTACTACTCTCGTCTTTTTCCTTCCATAAATCATCGAGCGGCGCATTTCCTCGTACTCTTGCTGCCAGCGCATCTCTCCTTCGTGCTGGTATTTAATAAAGTTTTAGTTTTCCCTTTCCTCGTTGAAGTAGTCTCCCATTTACATCTTTTTGAGATCCCTTTAAATATCCCGGCGTGGTAGTGGTCTAAAAGTAAGTAAGAGATAAAGGGCGGAGCCTTAAAAAAATACCAGGACTTTAAGCTCTGTAACCTCTCAACGAGTAACCATATTGGGACGGTGACGGCGGAGTCGATTAAAGCAGCTCTGGATTCAAAGGCTGCCGGGTGGGCCGTGTGATGGTCAGCCACAGAAGCGGTGAAACCAAAGATAATATCATTGCTTATCTTTCAGTTGGTTTGGCTAGTGGACAGGTATGGAATGAATAATACACAAACTTTCTAACTGTCATGCATTCTGTCTCCAAAAGTCTTTTTTGATGTTTACAAGCTTATCTATTTTTTATGTATGTTGATTCTATCTGATTCTGCTACTTTACCCCGGGCCCCGGGTAATTCTGTCAATTTTGGGGCAGCAAACGGAGGCTGAAAAGCCGTAGTGCGCTAGCGGGCCCTTCCATTTTTCAGCTTGCTAATTTTGCTCTTCTTTGCTGGCTCTCTTGTGATAACTCATACTGCAGCAAAGCATATTTCAATGCCTCATTCAAGGTTGTTGGTTGGAACATATTAACCATGTGTTTAATCTCATCCTTCAGTCCACTTACAAAGCCAGCTACAAACACCTCTTCTGTAAAGGCAGCACTAATTTGCATCACTTTTTACTTAGCATTTTCCAATTTATTAATATAGTCATCCACTCTACCCACTTGGTGACACCTTTTAAATTCCTCAAATTGGATGTTGCCCAGTGTTATTCTTGTACCGAGCAAAGACTTCCTCTACTAACAGATCCCATGGCAAGGGATGAGCTCCAACCTTCAAACTACGGTACCAAGCATTCACCTCCCTAGAAAAGTTCAATACCGCCATTCTCGACTTGTACACATCTGGTACTTGGTACATGTCGAAGTAATACTCACTCTTCATCAACCAATCCATTGGATCTTCACCATCAAAATAGGGAAAGTCCCTTCTAGGCAAGAGGGTACAACAACCAGTTGCTCTTACGAATCTTCGCGTAAGCACGCGCTCTTAAATCCGGAGATGGATCCGATGTGCCTCCGATGTGGTTGAATCCACTCGTTTTCCTTCAGGCTCTTGCGATTGTGATGCGGGAGTCGATCCACTGTGCACAAACGCTAATCGATCTGCAGAAAAGAGGGAGCTACATTTTAGAAAATAGGTGGGCTTCCTGGCTCTACACGAAGGTAGTTACTCGCTGGCTTAGGTTCCACAGCAAAGAGCTGAAGTTTTTCCTATCCCTTACACTACTGATACTTCTGTATCTGGTATTCCCGCATACGGACGTAGTCCTCGCTATATCGAGATAGAAACCTAAAGCCAATGCGTACAAATAGACAGACCAGGTTCATCCTTTTATGTTGAGGTAAGTGCAAGTCTGTCTATTATGTTGAGTCTAGGTGGTGTTGAAGCTGGCTCATTCATGCTAGTCATCTTAGAGCTATGAGTCAAAACAATGCTCACAAACTCTTCCATAGGTTTCTTGTTCATATATTGGCTGATCGATATGAGTTTCAATGTTCTATTAAAATGTTTTTTCTCCTCCTCAAGGTAGCCCCCTTCCCCCTGCTAATACGGATATTGGTAAAGCTCCAAGTACGAACTTCAAAGCTTTCAAGAATAAGGTTGTTTACTGCGTGGAAATCAAGGGGGAAGGCGAAGAACTAGAAATGCTTCTGGGTGAAACAGTGTCTTTCGCTCCTTCTTCACAGATCCTTTCATGCACTATCGAAGATATCAAGGAAAAGCAATTCTAGCATGGGACTCATCTTTTTATTGAAACCTCACACTCTAACTGGCAGGCAACTGGCTTTCTACCAAACTCCCCTACACTCTATCCCGACTCAATAACACTTCTTTATCTTCCGAACATTTCATCTTTTCAAGGACCGTAGCCTAAAGCTAACTATTCTATCAAACCTTTTGATTTTGACTTCAAACAATGCGTTTTAGTGACAATTCAAATCTTTGACATTTTGTAGCAATTCAATTGTTCCACCCTGTTTGCTGTCTTATCTTTTCTTTACATGCGACTAATAAAATTTCAATGTCCACAGCTTTTATGAATATTCTCAATTTCGAGATGTTCAGTGAAACGGGAAGAATTTTCTTACCATGGATGCAAATAGCAATTTTTATAGCAACGAACCAGCGAGTTTAATGAATGGCTCGTTTAAGAAACTCGCTCGAGTCTTTCCTTTAGGCCGACTTGTCTATTCTTAGAAATTCTATTGCTGTTGCGCCAGAAATGGAAATCAAACTATTGCTTTATTCTTTATGATAATATGCACAAAAAAAGAAAGAATTCTATTTTCTCTTTGGTAAGTAAAGATTGGCCCAGAGCCCCAACTGCTGCGTTGATCTATCCAGCGGATATATATATGTAGCTGTGTCGCCTTCAAGGCGGGGTGGAATCCTCATTTATTTATTTGCTCTCCTAAAAGGATCTTCCTCTTAAGGGCAGGCAAATAATCTATCATAATTCAAGCCTGATGTGTTAAGTAAAAAAACCCTTTTTAGACTAGAACTTAAATAAAGTGATCCTTCTGAAAGTTGTTGAGTTTTTCATTGCTTGAAGCTATTAATTCACCTTCTTCTGGCATGTGTAATAGAGCTTCTTTCTGCAACGCGCCCTCGTCCAAACATTCTCTTTACACCAACTACAAATCAAGATATAAGTCCACCAAAAGAATGCAACACATTGCTTTAGTTGTATTTGAGTGGTCCAGCCAAGGAAGATTTATGCCTCAGATGCTTTTTCTTACTTAATTTCAATTAGGTGGTCTTGTACCTTTGCTTTTTGACACTTCTTGTTTCACTGATACAAGGATTGGCATTATATCACATTAAGGTCTTAATGCAGATTTCATAATATATTTCTTTATGTTACTCTGATTTGTATATAATTTACGTGACAAAGAACACAACATCAAAGACTCCACATTAAATACTATACCACTACTGATTGTATGCTTTCTTGAAGGAGAGATAAGTACAGGCAAAGAAGAGAAAGCAGCAGCTTCTGGTGTAGAAGATCAAAATACCAAACAAGCTTGTGCAAATCCAGAAAATAAGCCCATAGAAGAGAGAAAGATCAGAGGACCAAAAACATCAGTCTACGCCCCCCCTTGATAAATTCATATCACCTACTACCACTTTCCTCTTTTTCCAAGGGAGAGATTAGGCTGAGTTTTCTTCATAAGTAGTTGTGGGAGCCTTTTTGTGGACCAACTATGAAAGGGGCTTTTGCACTGTCCAGTTCTTCCTTTTTCAAGTATGTAGCCGTACCTGCACCCCAAGTTAAGTAAATTTCTCAATCGAAGAGGATTTGCTCTATAGAAGAAGTTCTTTTGGGTAATCTTTTTTCTATCAAATTGCTCAAATCACTGGTCTCAAACTTACTGCTGGTGGGTCGCTTTGCCTCTTGCTGATATCGCTTGCCTGCTACTACTAAACAACGCTTGCATCTGGAGTTACTTCAATTCTTAGGTAACGATCTACTGGTCAAAGGCCCGGCTTCGGCGACGCGGCGGGGGCGGTGCTTAAGAGAACGAGTAGTTAGCGTTCACCTAGCAGGCGCGAAGCGTCCTTACAAAACTAGTAGTAATTTAGGATCGGGAGTGACCCACCTGCTTTGTTTATTCAATCTAGTCAAGATTCTACTACTCGAATCTGAATCCAGAGCAGTCTTTCATTCAATGAAACTTATACTCCAATAAAGGAATCGCTATGGCTGACAAGGAGTCTAGCCCTCACATCTTCAGTTTAGTGCCCTCACCTCATCTTCAGACCCGGTTGCGTACTATGTCTAATAATGCATGTTAAATCGTAAAATCTAATAAGGTAGAAGAAATCTTCCTCATCTAGATCGTAACTGTCCATAGTGGGTTCATATCAAAAGCTGGTATTCCACATGGTGCTCTTCATAATTAGGGGATGCAGAGATTAGAAATGAGAAATCGGAATGGTACTTTGGGGCTACTTTGAACCCGGGACAAGAGGGATATTACGAATAGGCAACCCGGCCCCACTCAAAACCCTGCATTGCATTTTACAGTAAGGTAAGACCAAAGAGATTACCCTCTATTCTTCTCTACTAGTAGTCAGCGTGGCTTCCGATTACTTTCCAACGATTTTCTAGTAAGCTTCCGCGTAGTAGGTACTGTCTATATATACTTTCTTTCATTTCAAGAGTTAGTCTCTAGAAAAGGACGCGGAGATTGCACTATAACCGACACTATGAAAAAAAGAAGAGCTATAAGAAAGAGTTAACCAGGCTACTACTAACCATATATTTTCTTCGATCTTTAGAGGCTGGATACGAAAGATTTAGGTTTGATTTTAGGCTGAAAGGCGCCCTCACCACCACCGCCATTTACTGCGAGCGGGTTCTTTTGGTGCTACGGCGGACAAAGAGCCTACCTAGTCTTCAACTGAATAGTGGCGTCGGGGAGTTAACTTAGCCTTATGGTCATTGGTAGTAAGGCCTCGCATGTCACTTCGGAACCAGGACAAATGGAGAACAAAACATAAGCAGATGCCCGGACCACACTAAACTGACGACTCAAGAGACTCTGAATTGATTTAATGGATTTTCTTAATTAGCTTCTTGGCTTGAGAATTTAAGTAGTTCCTGTACGGAACCTTGTGCCTTTGATCCAGTTCCTGCGGTTTGGGAATTAGTAAGTTCACGAAACCCCGTAAAAAAGGCATACCTGCCATTAACGCTTTGAGAGCCAGTGAGAAAAATACAAAAAGTATGAAACACCTAGTTGTCAAAGTCTTTTTAGCTTTGAGATCCAGTTAGAAAAGTGTACTTTTTATGAGTCCCCTATGGCCAAAAGTGCTAACAGTGCTTTTTCCCTGTTTTCAAAGTGTCTTTTTTATGAGGCTAAAAGTGATACTTTCTTTCTTATGACCATAACCTCCTAGATAGAAAAAATAGTATGATTTCCCTCGTCCTACCTGCCTTTTTACCAGAGAGAAAACAAATAAGTTTACAAATAGCATAACTTCCCTTTTCCTAGAGTCAGCTGCGATCAACAGGCGTTTCTGTTAAATGTACTTTGACCTTAACAAGTGCTCGCTCCTACAATCGCTTCAGCGACGAAAGGAAGAAAGAACAACAACAAGAATACCGATCCATAGTATAGCTTTCAATGTCTACTGGTGCTTCCATGGACCGATGCCATTCAGTCTTTCGGTCTGGTTGAAGATAGCCTACTTCATTAAGACGCATCTTTCAATTTTGACAAGGAGGATGGTAGCGAGGTTGAGACAGAAATATGACTCAGAAAGTACCCACAACAACAAGGATACTACGGTTTGACATATATAGTGGACGGGCTGGCTTTGTTTATGTTTCCGGGAGGTATACTTTTGAATGAAGGGAGTCCTCACAAACCACGTAAGATTCTTCAATCCGGTCTAATAAAAGATTTGTTGGGCACCTCGAGTACAATGGTAAAGTGTCAACTTTCCTGACTTCTTCTGTGATCTAATTATCCACATCAGAATAGTGCGAGCCATAAAGCTGCCTGAAGCACCAGACCCTAATTCATTGATTTCTCGTAGTAGTAAGTTGCAAGACTCCACTCCATAAGCTTTCCTATATTGGGGAAGTCCTTGTAGGTAGAATTTCGGAATAATGAGAGTCCATCAGAGGTGCTTTGTACCAACTCTCGACCTATTAAGTCAAATCCCCCTCTCCAAAAACAAAACACAGTATATGGAGCTACCGATCCAGATGAGAGTGAGGTTGTGTCCGACAGAATAGGCAAAACATATATGATTTAGGAAAGAGATCATCTGAGTGAATACACCATGTGAGTCTGAAATGACTAAAAGGTCACTTTGGTGTTTGCCGTGCCTAATCCTAAGTAAAACCCGGAATGACCAATAGGATATGTAAATAGCATTCGAAGTCGTAGAAAGTGGCACGTAGCGTCAAAATGGAGTCTGTTAAATCCTACTGACTTACCAGTGAACGCATTAGAAATCATATCAACTGAAACCGGGAAATGCCCAGGGAGATGAAGTTCTTCCCATCACATGTACTCCTCCTATAGATGGAGTGTGAGAAAGCACGATGCTAGGTCCCTCAGATTCGAAGCGGATAGTCAAGTTCACCCTCCTTGCTTGAAAAAGAGTGGAGCTCGTCTCTGGCTCTACACATTAGTAGTGTAGAGCTCGTTAGTCATCTTGTTATTGATCGAAAAGGTAGAAATGCTAGCTAGGCCATTGTTCTACTGCTGTTGTCTAGGCAATCCCAACCAAGCTGCTACCTTTCCCAGTTTCAGCCGTACTTGACTTGGGCCAGCCCTCTATTAATGACTGGGGACAACTCATACCAAAAAGCAGCTAACATCCACTATAACGATAGGGAAGGTCAAGGCAATCTGGAGCTACCTTATATAGAGAAAGCCAATCTCGACTTATGAAGCCGAACAATGAAAACTTTCTGAAGATAATATGGCAAAACTGCGAACAGGTATAAACACAGAAATAAATGTAACGTGTCAAAATGAAGTCAATTTGGTTTGAGATCGTTAATAGGAGAGGCTATACTATAAAGACCTGTGTGGTTATCATGTGAACAATCAACAACGAATGAATCTAGTATAGAGAGAAAGACGAGCATATTTGTTGTAGCTGATCTGCTCAAGACTGTTTGCGTTGTAGACATAATCCAAATAGTAACTCAGTAGTGGATGAAAAAGCAAAGATTGAACCACGGGACGGTGTTAGAGCAGCTGATGCCTTAGGAAAGTAAGCTTCCATGGCGGGGAAAAGACATGCAAGAGAGAGATCTGGTCTCCCAAAGGAAAAGCAGTCCCCCTATTTGTCTTAGTACATGCTCCAGGTACTTGCATTGCCATCTCATCTAACAGCACTATGTAAAGTGGGATTGATAGAGTAACTTCCTTGCTAGAGTGTGTTTCTAGCGTAGGAGAGAGACTCGAAAGGTCCCCGCCCGGAGAAGTTCAATCAATCAAATTGCTAAAATGTGCTTCTATTAGAACACACAAGTTTCTTTTCCGGCGAAATTGAGCAGAAATTCAGAGGCGGGTGGAGAGCTAGGATATTGTTTACGAGCTAGCTAATATCTGCTGGTCACTAAAGTCCACTCTGAAATCAGTAGTAAAAACCACTCCACTCATAGATAGTTTGAATCATGCATACACACTATATATATGAGATTCTGTGCTGCAATCAAAAAGAAAGAGTCCGAAGTAGACCAGGGGAAATCCAGAATTGATGTTTACTAGGATCTTATTTATGAAACTTACAGAGCACTTGGTCTGTTGCATCAAAAAAGGCGCTATTACCGACTGACCATCAGAACTTTCTTCTAAACGACATATTCGTTGGAGAGCTCTTCTCTGATCTGGGGGAATGACCTCTACACGAAATCAACATACTTCTAAGACACAAAACAATATAAAGGGAAATCGAGGAACGAAATCTATTTAAACGGCCGTCGAGAAAGAGGCAGACAGGGAAAAGGGCCTATAGAAGGTGTTAGAGGAAACTGGCGGCACTGGTTTTCTCACTTGATCGATAGCGGGGAACTTTACTACATCGAGAGTAGAGTAAGGAAAGCCACAGGGTCCTTTAAAGATAACTGTGGTGGGGCCGACTAAAAAATAGTGTCTATACCTAAGAAAAAGAGGCAGCAACTAAGTCCACAGCAACCATCGAGTCAGTAAAAGGTTAGCAATGTCAGTAGTATGGTCAATTTCTAAATGTAAAGCGGTGAGATAGTTATCCTCCTTTCAACTTGCTAACGCCTACCCGCATCTATTGTACCGTTATCCTTGCTTGTAGTTTACTAAGAATACCGTGCAAAGAACTATCCGTGACTTACCTTTGCCTAGCCCAAGCTTTTATCCTTTACTCGACTACTTGAATAGAGTCAAAAATAAGCTGAAGAGGCAGGATGCAGAAGAGATTGGCTTACCGAAATTCTTCTTATTCGGGTAGATAGATACTATGTTTACGGTCTTCCATTAGGTGAGGTGGAGGCGCACCGACGACCATCGCAAATACCGCCTGGGAACGAGAAGATCCACTTATCTCACTTCCATCCGACAAACTAGATAGTCTTACCCAGATCACCAGTTGTGTGAATTTGAGGTAGGTAGAGAAAGAATCGACTCATGTAGAACAGTCGGAGGTTACAGAGGCTTACGCAAGCGTTGAAAGAAAATGTCAGAGGTATGTTTCAATTCTATTGCTGTCAACCTGGTATTCTTACATAATTTGCTTGGCAAGGTCTAAACTCTTTTAGTAATCGTTTTTTCATTAAACGGATGACTATATCTAATATATTTGCCAGCCTGGGATGTAGCACGTTTACTCGTAGGAATGTAGGAATGTAACGCGGTATTATGATAGTTCATTCTTCTGACCGCAGGCGCACATCTCGATCAACTATGTCATTATATAGCTTTTCATATAATTGTAGTAGAAGAGCGAAGAAAAGCAGCTGCTGCCTTGGAAAAGGTGACTTTATTTATATCTCATATAGAATCTGTGGGAAAGAAGAACGGACATACAAGTAAATTCTGGTCAACACGTTATTGTGTTTCTGATAGAAAGAGACTTTCACCTTCATCATTCTATGTGGTAATTTTACTTATCTTTGTACGGAAGGTTTCTTCTTGAATTAGATAGAGCACCGTTGGTGTAGAAGTAAAGTCTCGGTACGAAAGTAGACTATGAAAAGGCATCTTTTCTAAATGGTTACCGATCATCCTAATTAAGAAGATAGGGGAAGTGAACGAACAGAAGTGTGTGTCTCAAAATTCTATGATATCTGCTTTTCTAATAAAATGTCAATTTATGCTGTTGCTAGCAAGAAAAAGACATCCGGCTTCTTCCAAACTTACTTATCTATCTGTATACGACTCATTTTATTTACATGTTTTGGCTTTTGCTTTTTACATACCACCCCGGGTTGCTGAACCAAAGCATCTCCTTCTCGTGGAGCTTGGTGTACGAAGCATCTATGCCCTGTCATTTTTCTTATTAATAGACTAAGAAAGAGAGAACAAACAGACTGATTGGACTTAGTTCATTGACTGTAACTTTGTTTCGAGTAGAGAAGAGAGGCGGGAGAGATTGACCAGACTGACTTTATTTTACGGAGGGAGTAGAAAGACCTGGCGCCCCACTCATTTGAATTGGATTTGTACAAGCTAGTCTCGAACTTGCTAAAAGAAGAAAGGTACACCAAGTCGGACTTTCCACTCCTCTTTCTTGCTACTCGATCATCCCTGTTCATTGATTGACTGGACTTAGTTCCTTTCCTTTAAGGTCTTTAACCAAAGACTCTTCTGGGGTGAAGCATCCACAGGAAATGGAGAATTACAGGCTTTTCTTACTCATTGAATTGAAGTAGCATATTGGAATTACCCCAGTCTTGCATTTCCACTCTTATCAATATTATAATAGTGACTTTACTAGCTAGTTTCTTTCCGATAGAGTAGTGAACTTCCTTGTTAATTCCTCTTTTCATTTACATTGTAGAATAAGTGATTTAAGTAGCGCGCGCATATTGTAATGAAACTTTTTATGACTTTCCGAATTTCATTTCTTTCCTTTGGCTGGGCAGATTTTCTTATTGGAGTGAAAGAATTACCTATATTTAGTGTTAATCTCCGATTTCAGTGAGAGAATTACCAGTGTTCGTAGAAGGACCATAGAAATAGATTGATGGACCCCCCTGGCTTGTGCTTAGTTCCGTTCCGAAATTTGGGTATTCCTTTCTAATTCCACTGACAATTGATATACCATTGGGTTTGACAGGAGATATTTCCCTTCTAAATATTCACTAATAGAAGAACCTCCTTTTTTCAAAGTTTTGACCACCTCACTCTATCTTTCGTAGGACTGCAAAAGTCAATCTTCCTTAGGTATAACTTTTCTTTCTTTTTGTTTCTCATTAGGATCCAGCTCACCAAATAGACTTCTAGCCAACACCTCAAATCCGGTTCGATCGAATTGCTTTTTTCAGAATATACTCCTTCTTCGCCATTCCCTTTCGGTCGAAGTTTCTGATGAGGAGAGCATTTCAATAGCAGAGTTACTCATTTCATTCCAGAGCAAGGTAATTCGCTAGAGGAAAGGGTAAACCGCCAGCGGCTCCATTGCTTTTCTGTAGGAAAGTCAAGACACCCAAACGTATGAACTTATAATCAAATTCTTCCAGAACCTTATGAGTATGCCCAAGAACCCCTATGCAAAACGATTTCTTTCAGTTGCACTTATAATATGTGCCTATTTGTATAGAGGTCACAGATCATAGATAATTTGAGATCCACTTTTTGTTTTGAATTTTTCCCCAGCGAGTAACTACGGCACGAGCTCTACACTACGGCATGTGTAGAGCCAGAGACGAGCAAAAAGAGGAAACAAATCTTATTGCGCTCAGTCCATAATGTCCAAAGCACAGCTCCTCTTACTAGTTTAGTTCTAAAAGTTTCCTATCTATATATGGCTAGCCAGTAAAGAGGTATGGCTGAAACTCCCGCATTAAGCAATGGTTTCCTACCACCTAAAGAAAGAAGTTTTCCAATGAATTGGCACCCCTAAATACTTGATAGGCAATTGAACTACCTAACATCCTCAAATATTGGCTAGGTGAATACTTTCATCATCACTGATATTCAATCCTACCATCTCGCTTTTTGCGTAATTCATTTTGAGACCCGAGAAATTCTCAAAACCTATTAATAGCCATCTAAGCGCTTCAATAATTATATCATCTTACTATACACAGTATCATCGGCAAAGTTGAAATTAACTAAACCCTTCCCATTATGGGATTTACCTAATCCCTTTAAATAACCACCTTGTGTAGCATTCCAAATCACTTTGTTGAGTGCATCAGCAATTAGATCAAACAGAAACGGGGGGAGAGGATCGCCTTGCCTCAATCCCCTTTTCCTTTTTTTCACTCCTAAATTCCAATCCTATATATAGTAAAGGAGCTGTTTGACTATATATGAGAATTCACGAATTGGATTCGAACCAATGAGAAAGTCCCCCTTCATCTGGTACGCGGGCGAGGAGTATATTTGTGCACTACCGGCTCTAATCGGGCCTTATGGTGGCTCCAAACCTCGAGTGGGTTGATGTTGATTCCGACTATCTGATAAGGCATCAGCTGTTTTTGGGAAAGTGAGGATGGGTTTAAAGGCCAGAACGGAGCCTCAGGGAAGAAGGTACTTTTATCTACTTTTGGGATTGACAAAGACAAAAAGCCATTCAGAAAGCAAAAACTCCACCCTGGTTAATCAGACCTGTTTGATGAGGTTGATTTTGTCGAGATCTAGTGATTGAAGTGAATTGGTTGTGGTAGTGGATGGAAGTGAAGAAGCAGCAGCTAGCTTTCCTTCCAGAGTTAGGGTGGAACGGAGGGGACTAAGTAGAGCTCGACTGAAAGGAAAGGGGCAGTATGTCTGGAAATCGGTTGACCTTGCTTTCGGTGACCTTTCGAATAGGCTCGCTCCATGCTGACGCTTTTCTAGGCTCCTTTCATCTGCTCGTTCAATCAAAGGGGTTGGACTTGAGGCTTTCAACCCACCCGGCGAAAGGTACTCTTTGACCAGTCAGGTACATGTTCATAAACTGGCCACAGACACCAGATAAAGATCTGTCCTCAAACCTTTGAGTGCTCCCCCCACAAAGAAAGAAAGTGAAGCCAAGGTCTTTGACCATGTGCCAGAATACCAAATATCTGCTTAACCACCTACCAGATTAATTGAGGCCAGCTCAGTTCTCAGATTGTCAGGTACCAGAAAGATGGTTACATAGGTTTCACATTTTAGTTCCCAATTCCTGCTTCCAATCCCGGGACACACTGGTAATTCTGACCTATAGTTAGGTCTCGGTTCATGATTAGCCACTGGTGGCAATTAATTTCTAGGATTAGACCAACGAATTCTTCGTGCCAGTTCACCCCGTCAGTATCAGCATTCACTTGAGAGCAGTGTTTCATTCAGCTAATCTTTCATCACGTGTGGTATCGATTGAAGACGCAAATCTCTTCAGTCCTGACTGAGTGCCGAATTGTGCATTGGTTCTGGCTATGATTTCTGCTCGCCTGGAATTGTCAGAGCTTGAATTTGGTCTTCCACTGAGCGAGGTGTAGATAGCCTGCCCTTACCAGTATCATCCGCCGATCTGAGATTGCGGTACAAACTGGAAAGCATCAGGTTTCCAAATGGTTATTCCTAAACCGACCACTGGAAATAAATGTGAAGTAAGGAGCCCGCCCTCAAACCCGATCAGTTCAAATGTGGATCGAATTGAAAGTGCTTGGGTCAATTCTCACTGGTGCCAAAATCCAAGATCAATGAAACAACAAATGAAAGTGCCCCATTTTCTGACTTTCCTGAACGCGGGAATAGATGGAGAAGAAATAGCCGCCCCCGAATCCGATAACAATACTGTGCTCACGAATCCCAGTGAAAGTGCAACTGCATGGGAGTTTTTTCCCATATGAAATCTTCCAACCAAAGACCCCAGGGTAACCTAACCGCCGTAGTAGTGAAATGATCCCAGATGTAGCAGTCTAAACATATGAAAAAAGGGGAAAGTGCGGTGGTTTTCTTGAATCGAAAGACGAAGGGAAAGCAGAGGCTGACGGATTGACGCCGCTAGCTTATAAGGGCCGCTAGGCTAGAAGAGCACAATCTGAGAAACGATCCGCCTGCCTCAGTAAGTCCCCGCTAAGAAAACATAGCGTGTACTGGAGCTAGATACACAATAGAAGTTCTTTCAAAGGGGAGAAAGCAAGCACATCAAGTGGCAACTTCCTGAGCTTCGCTAGCTCCTAAAGCAGCCTGTCTTGGGCTTGAGTTGGTAGAAGAGTGACCTTCAACGCTTATACTTCTTCCAATGATTACCCTTTCTCTTGGGCCCCTTCTCTCTTTCTTTCGTTTCGTGTCAGTTCTTGTCATAGAGGTAGTCTATGGTCTTTCAGTTGTAGCACCTCAAACAAATGTGCTCTGGACCGAAAGCGAGAAAACGGAAAGCGCTAGCGCGTGTAGGCCGTCGGTACAGAACCGAAGGAGAAGAGGCACACATGATCAGGGTGAGCAGGGTCAGTGAAGCCAGGTGGATGGCGCATGTCCACAATTTCCCCCATTTCAGAATGCATTGAGAAAAATACCATTCGCACCATTGGTTGAGCAGGCTAGCCAGCCACATAGACGTTCTACTCTTCCTAGGTAGTATCTTTCACCTTTTATTCATTAAGCATTATTTTGGAATAACATTTTGATCCGGCTAGAGAGGGAATTCAGAATTACTGAATTAGTAATAGAAACTTAGATTCAATATGTTTTTATAGATCTAGTCTGGTGGTCTTGGGGCTCGTGCAAGATACGCCACCGCCGGGCCCCACACAATCTACTAGCCAAAGTCTGGCTGCAGAAACTAGTAAGTCAACTGGAGATGTACCAACCGAAGTTATCGCAACTGAAGTTACCGAAGATTCTGCTCCTGGAAGTTGAAGATATGTAGGTGTTTTATTTTCTTGTTGTTTTTCATTTTGTAGAGGGAGATATATGAGTAGTTTCCTGAGGATTTTGGCATTGCAAAGCTTGTCAAGAATTTTGGCCTTTCTGCGTTTGGTTATGTACCTCTTTGAAAGAGAATTTATGGTAGTAATTTGATGGCATATGTCAGCTGTTGTTGAGCTTTGAACAATGAATGGTGTTATTATTCCCCTTTCGCAATAGTCAGAGATACCATAAAGCTTTTTAATGTATACACTGCATGTCATAATCCGGAAACTATAATACTGACCATTGTTTTCACGCCAAATACCTTTTTTGGCTACATTAACCATACTCGAGTTGTTAACGTAAAAGGCACTTGTTGCTAATGATCAATTGGTGAAAAATTTAGAGTTTGCATGAAGTTCATGATTTTATATGAACTTCTATTGATGAAAAAGATAAATTGTCCGACATAGGAATAAACCATGCAACTTTACGAGACTGATCAGTTTTGACATAAAAACAATGCCAAATAAATAAATCAACAATGATCAGCTTTCCTTGTCAAGCACCCGCAAGATGAAAAGCAACTGGAGAAAGGCGCCTCCTATGGTGGAATACTGAAGCTTGGTGCTGCCTTCAACTTGAGGAAAGTCTTTGCTTACAGCCTTGTTAAATCCACCGGCAAGCCACGCCGAGTTCTTGTACCCAGCGAGTGTAACTACAGTGCAACGAGCCCAAGAGCAGAGTGTCACATTCTAACTGCTATTAGAGACAGACCTCAATCAAAATAAAGCATAACGTAATTCTATCAGGCACTCTCTATCTATATAGATCATTAATATTGAATAAAAGATTATCCTCAATTTTGGAAAATGGTTATCTATCTTGGCGCTTTTCTTTTTCTAATGTTGGTCATTGTGGTCACCCGCATGCATGAGACGCGCAACCTGTCGGCATGTTATCTGGTCTGGTGGGTCGATTTTCTCATTAATAAAAAGAAAGGATCTAAACCTAAATCTGATCTAACATATCATCACTCTATGAAAGCATGCAATAATCTCACCTGAGCCCTTCACCACAGGTGACGAGCAACTTCTCATCTCTGTTCGGCACCACCTCCACCACTGACAGGCCACGCTGATGAGACGGTCCCCCCACTCACTATTCGCCGGCCCTGCCGACCCACCGCCTGTGCAAAAAGGGTCTCCCTTGTCACTATGGATTACATCTTGTACCCAGGTAGGTATTACCAGTGAAAAACCATTCACTTCTCCTGCTGGTTCATGTTCTCTCCTAGACAATGCATCAGCAACTTTGTTCTCAACCCCCCTCTTGTACTGTATAGAGTAGTCTAGGCCAAGCAACTTACATAGCCCTTTGTGTTGTAAGGCATGGTGCGTGCAGCCTTTGTTCTAGCAAGTACTTAAGGCTAATATGGTCAGTTTTTATTATGAAGTGGGTCCCTCGAATGGTTTTATCCACTTTTGTATAGCATTAAGTAGAGCTATGAACTCTTTTTCATAAGCTTACACGATAATCAGAATAATCCGTCTTTTCTCCTTTTATTGAAGGAGAAACAATATCATACATCCAAGAAAAAGATGCACTCCAAAATTGAAGCATTTAATGGTATATACTTTAGAAGGAAACCAGAATAACCAGTATTCATACTCTAGCAATAACAACTGTTATACCAACCAGATAAACTTCTTTGACAGGTAATTTAATTCCATGGGAAAAACATGGAATTCTTAATATAATATGAAAATTAGCACTTACCCACCCTATCAACGTCTTTTAATCAGCGCATCCATCCAGCTCTTCTTTAGTCTGGAAAAAAATCACTTTGTCAGTCTAAAGAGAATTTGAAAAAGGAGCTCTCATTCTGTGCCCTTTTATTTCCCATTGTTCCAACAGCACCAAGTTACTAAAAACTTCATTTCATTCAATATAACGCCAATCAAAGAGATAGCGTTCCCATATACATAAAGAACAAATATGCATCTTACAATAGAGGTAAGTTACTTAAATAGGTCCCTAAAGTATCACCAACATGCTGGTTCCTAAAGTTTCAAAGTTCCCATGTTGGTCCCTGCCATCATTTTGCTTTCAAGTAGTGTGGAGGAATGACTCATCTTTCTTATATATATCTTGCAATAAAAAGACTGCCCGCCCATTCCACGTAAGCAATGACTCTGAATTAATGGTACAAATTTGAATGCTGAAATAACCTAAATAGGAACTGGATGCTAGTTTAGGATGATTTATGCGGTTTATTGTAGATAACACGGTAGTAAATAAAGTAGTGATCTTTCAAAGGTTCTGGAGGTACCTTATGTTTCCTTAGCTTAAGAGCAGCTTGCCACTCACTCGATGCGAGTCCTTCTTCGTAGCTTTTGAAAAGACCATCAGTGTAGTGTGCCAGACGGAAGTAGGTCTGGCACTGCCTAGATATGCACTTACCTATGTTCTTTCTCGACTCTGTAAGCTCCACCGATTGCTTCATTCAGGTACTGCTCTATTATAGTTCTTGAGCTATACATAGTGCCCAACCAAAATGAAAATGAAACAAGAATCAGGGGTGCGAAACCAATGCATAGTGTTGGCAGGGTAGGACAGAAGAAATTGAAAAAAGAGTATAATAATGATGACCTTACACCACAGCCAAACATCAAACCAAAAGTAAGTAACAAGAAAAAGTAAAGAAAGAACTACTAGGTGCATTTCAGAAATCCTAGTCATTTCTCTGTAGGTAGAAAGAATACACTATTATGAAGGTCATGTTATCTAGTCCTAGATACTGGTTTTTCAGTGTAAGGTAATTTACCATATACAAATAATTAAAGTATGGAGTAATACTTAGATATGACAAAAAGAATTACTTGCTAGATCTAGTTTCGGCCGGCCATCTACCGATCAGCCGGTATACATTTGAAATATCCTATCCCCTAGGATACTTTTTTATGATGTACCTCCCCAAACTAACTGCCATGTCATGTTGTCCCTCTGCTCTCAACAGTTTAGCTTCTTCCAGCTATCACCAGAAAAAAGGTACTCCAGTCAAACAAAAAAAGAAGTTTTTTCATGCGCCAGTTTGATATGTTCACATTGATATGGCATGTTTTGTTGTCATGTGTACATAATTTTATAGGAATAAAAAGAGTTTTGAATAATCAGAAATTCTAGATTAAAGCAAACGTGCATGCATGAATTTTATTGAGGGTTCACTTCAATGCATAGCTTAATGCATCATGCATTAGGGGGATATATGAGAAGTCATGGACTTTTTTCCACAGTAACGCCCAGTCTCTTGGAACAAGAAATCTTGGCCAATGGTTCACCACCATAAAATGAGGAAGTGAATTCAAAAGATTAGTTCTTATATTTACTCTCTTCCCTTAAACATGGTTTTCTAGTGTCTTCCTAAGGAAGGCTACCATCTTTGCCTTGGGCTTTATTTTGAGTGAGGGATAAGCCCACCACTAAAGAGCTTTTCCTGACAGTTATGCCGTGCCCAGGCTGACGTACTGATTGATATCGTCGGGAAGAGAAAGAAAAAGAAAAGTTCTTTACTTTACATACAGAACTTCCGCTCTCCTTTCGCAGACAATCTGCATTGAAGTACGAATTGCTTTTGTGTGGTATTTAATACTTGACTGAAGATGAATAGGCTAAGGCTTGCATTTCATATGATGATAGAGGGGGTACTCCCCCGCATAATCAAAACCCTACTGCGAGTTCACTCACGTTCCCGGCTCGAGATATCACTCGCTGCCTATAACAGGTAGACTTTTTTTAATTTCAGCAGTAATTCAGTTCACAGGGGCGGCACTTTACCAGGATAAGATGGATAGTAGAGCGGGATCTCAAGGAGCGAGGCGCTCAAAGTAGCCAATAGTTAGTGAGAGGTTCCATCCTTGACGCCAGTTCCAGCGATGGCAGACGGCCACAGCATCCTTGAGTCAAATTTTCTTCATTTCGGGCGGCTCTCTCTTTTAAGGTCCCTCCGTCATTCTGGAAGGAGGTCAGATGGGCTTAGTAGGGCTCGAACCTACAATATCACCGTTATGAGCGGCACGTTTCAACCAATTAAACTATAAGCCCAATCGGATCTCTACGTGCCCTTCCGAGTGGACATCAAGAGTCGACCTTTGCTCGTACTCCTTTTTTTGCCTTTTCCCGTGTCCGCCTTCGGTTAGGTTCTTTCTTTGTGAAGCCCTACATCGTACAGGCTCGTTCCTTCGGTTGGATGGTAGACTTTTTCTTCGCCTTCGCCACAAGTGTAAGTCCTTCCTTGGTCAGACCTGGGAAGAAAGATCCCCACTCATTCAGTGCCTGCGGTGAGACGCGACCCGGGTGGAGAAGAAAAAATCGGAATTTTCTTTCATGCTACACCGGGATAAGCAACTTCCAGTGAAGACCAAAAGGGTCGGGCAGGAGGAAGTTGGAGGATCGGGGAAAACGGGGTTCGAACCCGCGACTTCTGGCGTGACAGACCAGCACTCTAACCAACTGAGCTATTTCCCCCAGCGAGTAACTACTAACGAGCTCTACACTACGGCATGTGTAGAGCCAGAGACGAGCCAGAGTAACTACTTTCAATTAAACAGTAACCTACCGGGATTTTGCACTAAAAAAAAGTAGCTGTCCCCGTCAGGTCATTTTGGCCTTTTTAGGAAAGTAGAAAGAAAAGGCTCGGCTGGCTCGCGAAGGGGGCCAACTAACTATCAGCTATCAGTGAGTTGGTCCTACGCGCCACTTCAGTTGACAAAAGCGAAGAAGCTAGCGCACGCTTCGAACTTTCCTTTGTTTGCCTTCTTTCGATCAGGCCTACTTACCTGAGGGCGTAGCAGCCGCTTACTCAATCCATAATCAGACGACCTAGTTCAAAAAAAAGTACCAAAAAAACTTCAGCCTACATACCACTACATCAGCCTTCACTCTTCCTATGAACCGATCCGTCAGAGGTATGAGCGCAATAGAATAGGTGCTGCGGTCAACTAGACCAAAGAGGAAGGTCTACTATCGCCAGCTATTAGTGGGCTTTTTTTTTCTATGGAAATACTTAATCTAATTCACCCAAGAAAGAAGACTATGGGGCAAGGCGGCCTAGAAGTACAAGTGGGAAAAAACGTATGGGCACTCTCAAACTCACTACTTGGGTGACGAAAGAAACCCCTGCGTTGGAAGGAGCGAGCCTACCCCCCAGAGGGAGGGGCCCCCCCGGGTGAAGGTTACTCTCGGAGACAGGCAGTCTACAAGAAGCTGGCAGAGCTGAGGCCATTGGACCACATCCATCCTCCTACCTCACCCAACTAGTTCATGAACGAGCCAGCCGAGTTTCCTCGTTCTTCGAATTACGCTAGTAGAGAGTAGAGACTAATCCCTGGAGGCTCATGAATGAAGATACTACTCGACTCCCTCCAGCAAGAAAACGGGGCAAGAAAATGGATGCGCGTGCTAACGCGCAACGGCTTTCGCGCAGTGCAGCCGTTGCTTGTTTGCGCGTGCTAACGGCGCGCTAGCGCTAGTGTGCTCAATCCGTTGCTTGTTGGAACCAAGCCTGAAAGACATTTCAAAAAAGAAACTTCCCACTTTGGGTGTCCCCTTTCTTTGACGATTCTGCTGCGTCTTTAGAAAAAAAAGGAGAAAGAGGGTCCATCACTTCAATTCATTTTATTTTTTTGAGTTGTGGGATCGATCGGAAAATATCAAAAGAAATGCGAATTATGAATGAATCCAATCTCCCCAAGTAGGATTCGAACCTACGACCAATCAGTTAACAGCCGACCGCTCTACCACTGAGCTACTGAGGAAGAACGGACTTAAGGAAGCCGACTCTCATTCTTTGGACCAACCAACCGCAGACCGAAAAGAAAAAAAGTGCGTCACTTTCTCTTTTTCACATACATACACCGCTGCTTTCCTATAGGGGCTCTGGGCTTTGAGTGCATGAGCTCGTTGGGGTCGTGTTAAGTTTCGAATTTCGCACATTGTAGCATCCTTATCGGTAATCCAGCTTTGACTTGAGCACTTTCAATAACTCCGCCAGAACTCTTAATATGAAAAGACACATCAGAAAATGACGCATCGAGCGAGACGACCTCCCCCGAAAGAAGTTTTCTACCAAAAACATCTACTCATATCCAGCTTCCTTTCTTTTTTCACATCAAATATTTTTCTACGATGAGTGTAATTTTTTACAAGATATTTATGAATTCCGGCGCATAGATATCATCCCATGGAGTTCTTTCATCTATTATTCCAGACGTTGATCGACTCGCCTTGTGCCGCCTATCGCTTGCTGAAGCAAGGCGCCACCCACTAAATAATGAATGTGGAATCATACATCCATGGCAAAACCTGCCCTGCTAGACTGCCCACCCCATCTGAGCTAAAGAAGGGAGTTTCTAAAGAAGGGGAGAGATAAGACCTGTTGCGGCACTATTCAGATTGGTCTTTCGCGCATATATCCTATTTATTTGTAAAACAACATCAGAGGCATGCAAGTCATCCAAAGGCCTTGGCAAAAGTAACGTAGCGAAAGTATGTATATTGCATGAAGCGCATTCTTTTTCTTTCTGTCTTCAGAGGGAAATAGGACTAATGAAGATCCAACCGAATTGGTTTGAATGGGTTACGAAAAAGAGGATATTTATAAGCAAAGCAGCCCAAGAGAGTGGGCGAGTTTCCTCCAAACGGAAAGGCTCAAAAAAGCATAATCGAAGGAAGAAGCAGTTCATTCTGGCAGGGTGGCTTGGAAGAGAATAATTGGGTGTATAAGCCGGTCAGATAGAGTAAATATTAAAAATTGATAGCAAGCATAGCTCAGTCGGAAGAGATTTATTAAGTCATTCAGCGAGGAGAGGGAGGCTCTCCATGAAGTAAGTCATGGCCCGCTCCAGTATTGAAGTCCAGAAGAAGGGATTACGAGTCTGATAACCTAGCCCTGGCAAGCAAGCCGATCATCACAAAGCACTGGAGCGCAGGTCATTGCGGTGAGGACTGGCCCTTTGTCTTTTAAAATTCCAAACTTTTAATAATAATTAGAATCGAAATGCAATACAATAGGTGCTCCTTTTGGGGACCACACCCTCGCCCTAAGCAATAACCACTTCAAACAAAGAAGACACTACTGGTTCGACCAAATAAAATAAAGGTTCCCTTTAAAAAACGAAGAACTAGGCAGGTGGACACAACCGAAGAAGCGCTGACTACAAGCGGAAAAAAACTATTTACGAGTTTTTTCGATCTGTTTTTATACTGTTCTAAATCTCACTTTCAAATCTAATTTTTTGAGAAAAAGGCAATTTTTCATGCCCATTGCATTAGCAAAAGAGTTTTAAATACAACCAAATTACCAACTAAACTACCCATAAGCATCTAGTCCCCAACTACTAGGTTTTACTGCTAACTAGGCGATGATCAGAAGGAGAGAAAACCCAAACTCCTTCTTTCTAGAGCACCTGTACCACACACTAGTCCCTAAAACATCAAAGATAACATCCAAAAGCACTGGTACATACACCAGGCAACAAAATATTAAAAACAGAAAAGTTCTGGATTCAAGTTAGCAGGAGGACAAACTCCTGTTCAAACTTCTAAAATAACCAACTATCTTCTAGTCTTCATCAGTGACCCTCTCTGGTATGTTCCCAGCAACATCAACTGCCACTATCTGCCCTTTAGCCGGATCCCATTCTTGCAAAGGTATCTCTGCCAGGTCAGCTGGCATCCATGCCTGTGTAGCCTGCCCTATGGAGTCTTTAACATGCCCTAACCTATATTGCAATAAAGAAATAGTAAGTAAGATGGTATTTCTATTTGAATGAACAGTTTTACCATTGAAGCAGATCTCATTCCTGTGCTTCCGTCCAAAACACTGCACTAATAGTAAGCAAGACAGCAGTTCTATGTATACCATCTAGAGATAAGGCAAATGTAATAACATCCTCAAAAGAGGACCAGTTTGTAAATTCATCTTTACTTTAAATTGACCCATCCAGAACCATATTTTTCTAGTATATGAACACTTAACAAATAAGTGATTCACATCTTCATCCATACCACAGAAATGACAGTGAGGGTTACCTAACCATCCTTTTTTAATCAAATTCACTTTGGTGAGGATTCTTTTCTTAGTCAACAACCACATACATACCCTAATCTTTGGAGGTACTGGCAATTGCCACCAAATAAAAAGTCTGGTATTTTCCCGTTCAAAAATTGATATATTGATTGAACTGTGAACTTCCCAGTAGAGTTCCATCTCCAGGACACCCTATCCTGTTGATGTGTAAAGGAAATATGACTAAGTATAGGATATCAGTCCATTCCTGTAAGAGTACACCACCCAAGGTTCTATTGAAAATAACAGAGTCTCCCTGAGATAGTATGACTTCCTTTCAAGAAACATTTTTGTTGCCACATATGGAATACAAGTGAGGATATGTAGCAGCTAAATTGCAATTCTGATGCCAGATATCTAACCAAAATAACACTTGGCTTTCCTGCCCAGGTGAATATGTCACACTAATGTTACCTAAACCCTCTAATTTACTAATGTCTTTCCAAAAGAAGAGAATTGAAGAGCCCTGTTGTCAGAATAGTATTTATATATAACTACAGATTTCCATAAGCTATAATATGAATGATCTTTCAATTTCCACCACCACTTCAGGAGCATAGCTATATTCATTTGGTCTAAATCTAAAATACCTGCACCTCCAATTTCTTTAGCCATACAAATGGTTTTCCAATTTACTAAGGCATAAGCTTTTTTAGGTCCAGACCCTTGCCATAAAAATTGACATCTATGCCTATCAATTTGTTTTAATATATTTTTTGGTACTCTAAACAAAGATAATATATATAGCGGAACAGCGGATAATACAGAATTTATTAAGGTCACCCAGCGAGTGTAATGGAAATGAAACGAGCCAGAAAGCGAAATCCTCTTACCTTTCCAACTCTGTAATTTTTTACTAAATTTATCAACCCCAATCAGCACTTTCAACTTCCACTGCCTTACTCTCCGGAGTCTACCTCTTAGAAGAAACCTTAGGAACCGGGGGGCTTATCTCCATAGCCTGACCAATGCCCTCTCCACTTTCCTGCTCAGACATCTGCAAGCCGAGGTACAGATAAACTCCCACACTCCCCAAGAGAAGCAAAGCAAATCATGGAAGAAGTTCACTCCGGAGTTTGTGGAGCCCACCAATCAGGTCCTAAGATTAAATGGAAGATCAAAAGACTAGGATATTACTGGCCTAGCATGATCGAAGATTGCACTGATTATGCGAAGAAATGCCACTCATGTCAAGTACATGGGAATTTTATTCATCGGCATCCAAATCCATTACACCCGACGGTAGCATCATGGCCTTTCGAAATGTGGGGTACAGATATCATGGGTCCCATCGATCCGCCTTCATCACGAGGACATCGTTTCATATTGGCAGCCACTGACTCTCTAAATGGGCAGAAGCAGTTGTGTTAAGGGAAACCGAAGAAGACATCATCAATTTCTTAAAGACACATGTACTCTACCGTTTCGGCAACCCTAGACGGATTATCTCTGATAACGGTCCTGCGTTAAAGAGTTTCAAAGTCTCTAGGTTTGCTGAGCAGCACAAGATAGAATGGAGATTCTCCTAAATCTACAATCCAAGAGCCAATGGATTGGCAGAAGCGTTCAACAAAACTCTGATAAGCTTGATGCGCAAGATGACTGATAAGAACCACAAGAACTGGCATGAGAAGTTGCATGAAGCATTATGGTCGAATTACGTATCGGACGCCTACGCAAGCGACACCGTACTCATTAGTATTTGGTGCCGAAGCCATCCTCCCTCTGGAGATGGAGATACCCACTCCTCGCTAAAGGATAGCAGTTAGCGAAGGGTTAACCAAAGAAGAACAGACGCGTCTACGTTTGGAAGAGCTAGACGCTGCAGATGAAACTCGACTCAACGCTCAACAAAAATTGGAACTTTACCGAGCCCGAATGGAACGGGCGTAAAATAAGATGGCACGATATGCGAACCAGAGAATGGGTCCTCGTGTTAAGACGACCTATTCTAGGACGCCACATGGGACCTAAATTTGCCCCTTGGGGAAGGACCTTACGTTATAGAGGAAGTTTTTCAAGGGGGAGCATACCAGCTAATCAACAAAGAAGGAGAAAGACCCTGTGAACGGCTGGTATTTAAAGAAGTACCACGCGTAAAAGACGAAAAGAGCATCTCATCTAGCGTTATCGTTAGAGAAAACGGTGACGAGGAAAGCCGATCAACTGGGGGCAAAGCACGAATAACTAAGAAGGCAAACAAAACATCCTTGTTACAAACATACAATAAACCGGGCTAGAACCACTCAGCCTCGACAACAACTCTGTCAAAAGCTGGGTGGCTCGTTTACACATGGATTGCAACCTTTCCTCTCTTTCACGGTTGGCCGTTTCTGCTGCCATCCTGGCCGCAGCACAACGATCGGCTGCTTCCTTCTGCTGGACGTGAAGTTGTTTCAGATTGCCTTTAGCACGGGCCAGTCTGATCTTCGCTTGAAAC